>JAAAKQ030189909.1:0-12081 GCA_010016005.3 Zanna intricata
AGAGATTGCCGTGCAGTTTTGATACATCCTGTATATATATTTATATAAATATGTATATATATTTAGTTAACATTGTACATTAATAATAATAAATTAAATTTCTTTCATATAACATATTAAATCTTTTTAATACCATAACTTGTTTTTTTAAAACAGAAACGTGTTGGAGTGTTTAGTTATTTGCTGTTATCCAGAAATATTTCTGTTCTTAAACTCTTCAGCAATATTTTTTTTTCTTCTGCAAAGCTGAAGAACAGAAATATTTTTAATTTCAGAAACTTGCTAAATGATTATGTATTTGTATATAGTCTTTAACTTAGGAATTTTATTAATGTTGCATTCATACAAAATATTTTACTCTTAAAATAGATTCAGATGTTATAGTGTAATTATTAAAATGCTTCATCAATTACAGATAAAATCAGTATGTAATGATATTTTTTCTATATTAAAATTACATATTTATAAATCTGTTGTATTTAAATTTTAAACGGTTCTCTTTAAACATGCAATTTTACATTATTGATTAACTATTTAGAATGTTGATAAATTATTATAATATTTTACAACTATAGCTTTGAATACTGAAGCTATAAATTCAGTCAAAGATTTTTAATAAATGACTTGGTTGAAGATTTTAATATTAATTCAGTCAAAGATTTTTGAGTAATAGATATTTTAACTACTATTTAAATTCAACAGTTAACATTTCAATGCAATTCTTACAGAAAAAACCCATTACCTTAACAACAATATCATAACAACTATTATGATATTAATTTAATTTAAACAGCATTTTATTACAGGCGTAATAAATTTATAAATATTTGAAATTTTTAACTTAAAATAAATAATAAAAATTTACTGCAGAAAATTTTCTGCATATGTTTTATATATATTATTGTTATGTTTTATGACTGTATAGAATCACTTCAGTCAGTCCATTATCCAAGTCTCTTTTTGATGGGACTGCTTGGGCCTTGTGGTCTCCCAGTACTTTTTCATATGTTCCAATCTTTTTGCTCTTTCTAGCGTTGAAAATGTTTGTTCGTATTGTGAGTTTTTTCTTGTAATTGTGAAGCGAATGTTTTTTTTCTTGATTTTCTGATTTAACTTTATCTTATCAGTGGTGTCTTCGGGTGTAAGACCAATTTCTTTCAGATCCTCTCTTATTTCTGTGATCTATCTGCATCCTTTCTTGGTGTTTTTCGAGATTCTATTGTAGTAGCCGTTTCAAAATTCCTGAATCTTGCATCCTATGATAAGTCCAAAGGATCCTAATCTCCTCTTATGCATGGTATCAGTGATTGGTTGTAATTCTTTGTACGTGACTTTGTTGGGCACAGTCCACCACTGCCCATCTTTCTGGTACTTTTTACTGAAGCAGGTTCTTCCAATTCTTCTTTAGATTTTCTGGAGTCTGTCTTCAACTGTTCGCTCAGGTGGAAAAATGTTTCTGCACAATAAGTGGCTTCTGTTTTATAATTGTGTTGTAGTTTCTTATTTTTTACTGTAAATGTACCAAGTTAATTTTTGAGCTTTGGCTAGTTTGTTTCTTCTTATTTGAATTGATGTTTTTTGTTTATGTTGTTTGTTGTCATTTCTCTCTAAGGTATTTAAATTAGTTTATTATTCTGATTTTATTACTGTTAATGTTTAATTCTTTTAATCGTGTTGGTTTTTAGGACATACTTTCTGTCTTTTCAAATAATATTTTGAGGCCAATTTTATTTACAATGTTTTGAAGTTCTAATATCTCTGATTTACCTTCATTGATGTCATTTGCTAGCAGTGCCATGTAGTCAGCAAAACCGAGACAAATTGTTTTGATTTTTCAGCCTACTTTTACTTTTGGGAGACATTTTTTGAGCCATTCCCTCATTAATATTTCTAGAGAGCAGCTGAATAATAGTGGTGAGAGCCCCATCGCCTTGACACAGTCCTGTTTTGATCTCAAATAGTTGAAAGAGCTCACTTCTGAATTTTACTTTTGACTTAGTGTTTGTGAGGGTCAGTTTTATCATGTTTATGTAGTCTGAAATGTCTTGGAATTTCTACCAGGGCTTCTCTGAGGATGCAGTCATTAACCTAATTATATTTATCTCTTCTGTATCTATAAATCAACTTATCCTAACTGACTGATTTATAATTAATCAACGCCCAACAAAAACTACTGAAAATAAATAGATGAAAATTTTTATGTTCATTCTGCACACTACAAAATAATTTTTTTGAAATTCCAAATTTAAAGGGTTAAAATGGAGTAACGATGAAATTGACTACTTTTTTAAATTTTTCAGTAAGAAATGAATATATAAACTTGATTTTTGTTGTATATAATTTTTATGTGAATATCTAAAAACTGATATCTAGATTTTTGAAATTCCAAGTTTGGGCTTAAATTCAAAAATCAATTTTTAAATTTTTTTTGAAAACCTGCTATTTTTCTAATTTTTTGGTAACAAATGAAAATATTAACTTGATTTTTCATTTGTGTAATCTTCATGTGAATATCTAAAAACCAATTTCTAACAATTTTTGAAATTCAACCTTGAAAGGAGCGAAGAAAGGTAAAAAAATGTAGAACAATTACAGCAAATTTTCCCGGTTTCTTACTATACTAAAGAGATATTCACTATATTTGGGCTACCAAATACTCTTCAGATATCTAAAAACCATTTTCAGGTTTATATTTTATTTAAATTTTTTAAGGGGATGATGGTGTGGCAGCTTAACCAACTCAGCCATTGCCAATGTTAATGTTTATGGGACATTTGACAGCACCTGCAGCAAAGCTGGTTATTTGTTAATAAGAATAACATAAAATAAAAAAAAACCTTGACTGCAATGGGAACTCAAATAAACATGTAGCGCAGGCAAAGCCACAACATGGATACTAGTATCAGAATAGAACAGAAAAACGTTTCCTATGTGCCATGAATCCATTGTTTAAATAACATATTAGACTTAATAAACTTGTTTTGAGTAATAAACCTGATTTACTGTAACACTAAAATTTATTTCCTTCAAACAACCAAGTGCATGGTTTATATAATGTATAATAAAAATACAAAGTGTATAAATCAAATAATGTTTAAATTAAATAAAAAATAAGACACTACAACATAACCACCTAAATAATGAATAAAATTCCAATGACCATTACAAGTATAACTGAAAACAGGAGAATAATGATAAATTATGTGATATCACATATGCAATTATTAACTGCATGGTAACATATCACATAATGGTAACTTTTTATAACACAATCATCATGCCAGCAATGTGCATTACTTTATACATTGATTAAAAAAAAAAACTCATTATTATCTTTATTAATTCATTACAGCAATTATTTCAGGTATGATGAGATAGCACATATATCAACCTATTTCTTTTTATTGTTTTCAACCATGTTCATCATTTTTTTTGTTGAGCAAAACTGAAAACATCATTTGTCTAAATTGCCAGAGGTTACTGTGGATGTTCAGGTCAGACTTCTCCATCACCTGAAAAGTTATTATGCTGTCTATCTCAAGAGAGCTATCTCATACTTTATATATCAAAGAGAGCAAAGCAAAGTCTATATAAGAAATGATTGTTCATAAATTATTGGGGTCCAGCAAGACTAAAAGGATACAATACTGTCATTGGTTTTACTGCTGTTGCAAATCATAGCATAGCTGCTTTACAAATGAAGCTTGACTTGTCTGAGTATGTCAATTTGCAGAAAACTTATTTGGTCTGCACAACATCCGCATGCCATTCATGAAGAGCTTATGCATTCATTGAAAGTAGGAGTTTGAAGTGACTATCACCACCAAATAAAATAATCTAATCTTTTTTAATGAATGCAGAGTACTGTTCCATTTTCATGGTATTTGTAGAACTGGATACGCCAGTTACCCTTAGTATAATCTTATTTTATTGGATTAATTTCAACCAGAAAAAGACACATGCCGTATGTCAAAAGAATCCTTGGCTTAGAAGAAATTGTATTCATAGCGTTGAAGGAAAAGCTGGAAGATAATAACAATATAAAATGTTACAACAGGAAAAGTTAATTACTTATGAAATTTATATTAAATTCCATAAGTAATTGGAATTCAAATTAAATTTCATAACATTTACTAATATTAATTACTAGAAAATCATCACACTACTACAAAACACTTGCCATTTTTAAATTACTTTATAAAACAGTACCCTTCAAGTGGCTAAAGAACTCAATATGTTTTGCTTGCTTTCCCCATGTCTTTTTAATAACAGGAATTCTATCCTTATGAAATTTAAGACATGTCTTAACAGCAAAATAGATTTCTTCTTTGGGAACTGGTTTACCCTGAGAAAAATTTAAAAATAAATTATTACAATAATGAAATAATAAAATAATAATATACTTAAATATTTTTATTTCATTATAAATTAATTTTATCATCACCGACTACTTTTATTTTTATCTACGTTAGGTATTTTTACAGAGAAGTGGTTATGTATATTTATGTGTGTATGTGCGCGTGTATGTATGTGTGTGTGTGTGTATTCTTTTTTTGAAAATTTAAATAATTCATTAACATATTGATCACTGTGTTAAAAAAAAATATTAATTTAAACTACCAAACACAATAAATACATAAGTTACATTTACCACATTAATTCCAAAAACCAATTTTTGCAGGATCCAACACTTTCAGTGGTTATTAAATTCTATAATTATATTAAAACATATTTATTTATGATATGTTAATTTATCAAATTTTTTTTTAATTCTTTAAATTTGTTATGGACAAATACAGAAATTCTGCTGTCTAATACTGGAATGATGTAATATTTAAAATACATTTTCCCCTTGTTCCAGTATCATTATTACCAACTGTTAGATTATATTTTTATTGTTTTTAATTAAATCATCTTTCAATGTGATTTGGTGGTTCATCATCTTATGTATATATATTTTTTTACCTCCGGAACCACAGTTAAGTATTACATCAAAGGATGAAGATGAATGATGTGTAGCGTGTGTGAAAATGCCATGCCTGATCATCATCTTATATTAAGAATAAAATAGTTAAGTTTATTAGTTTTTATAAGCTTATTTATAGTTATGGTAATAAATATAGAATTTAATAACAAGAGAAGATGTGGGATCTTGTGAAAATCAATTTTGGAATTAATATGGTTAAATTTAACTTATCAACTGTGTTTTGGTGGTTTATATTTCATTTAATATTTTATTAATAACAACAATAATATTTTAAATATTAACAATTTTTTATATTAAATTATTTTATGTAATAATATATTATTTTACTGAAATTTATCTTTTTAAGATTCATATTATTCCTCTGCACTGTTAAATTATATTTAAATTCTATTAAATAAACCACCTACTACAGAATATTGAGATAAGATATATCTTACCTTAATTTTATCAACGAAGTACTTTTGCAGGGTCCAGCAACCTCAGTCATGATTGAAATATTTAAATAAATTCCATATTAAAAATTAAAAGCAATAGCATTCGTATAAGTTAATATGCAATTTTCATTACTTTAAAGTTTTTAATATGCAAGTTAAACATTTCAATCTGAAACAGGATGAGGTATCCCACCAAAGTAGTTTCATAGTAAAATTAAGGTAAGATATATCTTATCTCACTATTTTGTACTAGGTGGTTTTTATTATAATTTAAAATATACATAATTATTAGCACTACAGAAAGTAAATGTTGAAAAAAGGATATAAATCACAGCATTCAATTACAAAATGAAAAGTTTTTTTTTAAACTAATAAAGTTTTCTTATAGAGGAGACATTGAAAAGTAATTTCCAAAGTAGATTTTGCAAAACGATACTTGTGAATGATACAGAAAAAAAATGAATTTCACATTCAACAAAAGACTGTTTGCTCAAGCAAAAATCCTTGGGAAATAATATACAGGAAATTAATGTTTCTGGTTTAAATTATTGCCAAGTATTTGGAGTAAAAATATTTTCAATGAAATTGTAACTGGATAATCTCAACATATCACAAGAGATAGATTTACAAAACAATACATGATTTGAGAAAAAAACATAATTTGACAAGATGGTGCTCCCTCCACATTTCAGTTCAGTGGTCCAAGAATTTCTCAACATTCACTTTTATGAATGAATTGTAAGTCATCAACAAATTAGATAGATTACAAGTCTGATGGATTTCTTCAATCCTTTTTACTCCGTAGTAATCTTAAACTCAAACTATTTTTTATATTCTTCATTCACACTTGTACAATCTATTCTAACCGTTATTCACCATCTATAGTTTTACCTTCTAAAATTCCTTTCTTTAACAGATTAAAAATGTTACTTTAGTTTATAGCCAACAAACCTATTTTTTCTTCAATAGCGTTTGCAAAACTTAGAAAAATTACTGGAAAACAATATAGGTATATTGTCATAATGTTCATTACACTGTATGAATATAGTAAACAAGATGGTGGAGAAATCAGTTTATGTATTTTAATATTGGATGCTCTTCATGCTGCATCCAAATGCACATGAGTATTTTTATTCCTAATTGTAACAGCAGACAAACTTCATAAATAAAGTATCATTTATTTAATTAAAGACAATTAATAAAGAAATTTAGTGGTTTTTGAAAGTTATTTAATTATGGTTAATAAAAGAAATTTTTTTAATGGTATGGAAATGGACAGTAAAAATTCATCTTTTAGGTATGTTTAAAAAAGAAAATTTTTTTAATAAAATTAAGCTTTATTAATATATGAAGTATGTTTTATGTTAAGTATCATTTTGATATATGTCTGCTGCAGCATGTTTCACACATGTGCATTGAGTAATTACATTTACTGGCTAGCTATAGAAGACATTGCGTAATTGTTAGTCTTTGTTTACAACCTATGCGTGTTTAAAATATCTATGACTACAGAGTGCCACTAATTGTGAAATATGTGTTGTAAATTATTTCTTCAATGGAAGAAGTAAGAAAGCAGGCGAAATTCAACAATAGATTAGTGAAGTGTGCAGGGATAACATTATATGTGATGAAATAGTGAAAAAATGGATTAGGACATTTAAAAGGAGTTAGGGCATACAAATGTACACTATGTGGAACAGAGTGGATAACTGTTTGTCATTATTGATGACATGGTGAAGAGTTAATGAAAATTTCATGAGAATAGATGGTTTACGATTTCAATACTACATAATCAATTTCCTTTAATTTCAAGAGTTCTCTGTGAAATTGTGTCACTATGCTTATAATATATGAAGTTTTCTTCATGCTGGGTACCAACGTTGCTGACTGAGTTGCAAAAAAACAAACATTTAACCAGATTTTTGATTTTCTCACAAGATACAGCAATGAAGACAATCTGTTTTTAGCCATATTGTTACAGGTGATGATAAGAGTGTCTTGCATTACACTAGAATCAAAACATTCATGGAAAGGAGACGCTCAACATCTCCCAAGAAAGAAAAGTTCAAGCAAACAGTACCAACCCAGATAATCATGTGCATTTTGTTTTGGGATAAGACAGGGGTAGTTAAATGTTGATTTTTTGCCTTTTGTAAATGATTAGATATGGATTAATGATGTCTTTAGAGCTGGTGATGTGGTGGCTAGGGTCGATGTTATTGCAGGTGTAACAAAGACCCTTCCGCTGTCCGCATGCCCCCCACGATGGCAAGCATGCAGTCAGGTGCCCATGAATGTTGGTGCATAGGAGACCTGAAAGCTTTGGCCAGTAGGGGCCTGGAGTCAGTGCAGAGATTGCACATCCGCTCTCTGCCAGAGCATATGCCGGTTCCACCAGAGTACCAGAACGGACCTCCAAGGTTAGCAGCCCCAGAGTGGGGGTGTACTCCGGTGGCTAGCCTTGCTACAGAAGGGATAAAATTCACATGGAATCTGAACAACATGTGGCAGAGGGTGCACATAAACACCCTTGTTTAGAAACACCCGATTCGCCACAAGCGAAAAGAAAAGGGGAAAAGAGGAGAGGAAAATCAGGAAAGATACTGATAAGGTCAGTAAAGATATTAAAAGGTCTCTTGTTGCTAACAACCCATTCAAACCAAGGCATTTTGTGATCATGAGAGAGAATGGAAGCCTCCAGAAAGTAAGCCCATTCTTGATTGAAAGAGCTATAACTAGTTGTGTTGGTGGTCCTGTTAAAGATATTAGAAAGACATTCAACGGGCTGCACGTTGAAACTGTAAATGATGGTCAGTCCGATAAAATTCAATTGATCAAGAAAATTGGTGAGTTCATGGTGACTGTGTAGCCGCATGGTATCCTTAACTCATCAAAAGGCGTAGTTTTGTGCAGAGATTTGCTGAATTGCACGAAGGATGAAATTGTTGAGATGTCCAGTCAAGGTGCGACTCAGTGTCATAGATTAACAATAATAAGAAATGGTGAGGTTCTTCCTTCTGCCGCCTCCGATGTTTTGACTTTTAATAGACCTAACCTCCCAGAGAAGGCACGAGCTAGCATACATTGGTTTAGGCGCATTGGTATGCGCCTTTATACCGCAGCCAATGCGATGCTTCAGGTGCCAGCGCTTGCAAAACATGCTAGCAGTGATGTGCAGAAAGATAAAGAAGCGTTGGAAAAAACTAAATTCATCCCTCCGACGGTCAGCCACACGGAGAAGGGAGAGTCTGGCAAGAATGCACAAAGAGACTGAGTGTAGTGAACCAATGGAGGTGGATGTGAGAGTTGAGAAATCTTTGGACATAGATGCTATAGTACATGCACCTACAGAGCCTCCAACAGCCCAAAGAACTGTTACAGAGAGAGTGAGCACATAAACCACCCCATACTTCTTTGATTTGGAAGCTGAAATAAGAAAGTGTCTAGAAATGACGATACTGCCAAATTTACCACCCTCACAACCTAACGTCTCGTCTGATGTTAGTAGAAGAGCATCACTCACATCTGGAAGAGAGGATGATGACATGTCTGAAGCCTCAGAAACGCTTTCATCAGAGCTAGAGGCTATAAGATGAATGGAGAAAAATCCAAGAAAGGTTGGCCAAAAGGAAAGCCTAGAAAGTAAAGTGGCAAACATATGAAAATCAAAGATCAGAGATTTAATTATAATTGTGGAACATACAAAAAAATGTTTTTTTGATTTAGAAGTAAAGAGTTTACATTTTCTTTTTCTTTTTTGAGTAGAAGGGGCTAATAACCTGAGTAGTCGATGCCCCTAAAACTTCAAGGAAAAAAATTACAAAAATTAAAGCCAAATTGAATCCTGATTATGTCACTAACATACATGCAATTGGTATAACTAAATAAAATCACAATCAAACATGATGGACATTTATTTCCATTTAATATACTTTTTATTATTGTCTAACACAAAATATTCCCATGATTCATTGGTTCAGCAAGATAAATTGGGACAAGTTCTTTAAGATTGTATTCTATACACATACAATTAAAATTTTTAAAAACATTAATTTCTGAATATAATATAATAATAATTTATAAATATATATATATATATAAAATAGTAATAAATAATATTCTAATTTTAATATATTATATAATTCTAAAAACAAAGTAAATATAACCTGTAAATAACAAACGATATAATTTGACCATGCCCACTGATGCATAAAACTGATTTATATATGCATATACATGATGATAATAAAACCACTAATGATTATAAAATATATATTGACATTATTGCTGTTGACAAGATTGTGATGTCATTGGAAATAAGCAATTTAAAACTTGCAGGAGTAAAAAAAGTGACAAGCTGTTCTGCCAACAGATAATTTGTTTTTTCTAAGAGAAAGGTTTCATTCAACTGTTTTGTAATGTTAAGCTTTTATGAATGCTAATACAAATAATAGAATGATGATAAAGAAAAGATCAAATGATGTAAAAAGGCCAGCCTCACTGATAATGAAACCCTGGACCTTAAGTATAATGTGTTATGCCTACTTAGCAGGAATCAAATCATTCAAAAAATAGAGTGGGTTATATTATGAGTATAAAAATAAAATAATTTTAGTAACAGTGGCCACAAAATATAATAGCACTGTTGTATAAAACAGAAGAACTTACTAAGATTTGTATGGTACAGTAAGAACTTGCCAATTAGCTTCTTTTTTCTCAGATTAGTTTTAGAATCACTTTGAAATTCAAAAACCTTCAAGTTCTAAACTCTGGTTACTACATATCACCCGATTCTTGAAAAAATATAGATAAAGATATTATAGTTTACTAAAAAATGCATAGATAAACAAAGTTCATCTTGCTACATGTATAGAAAGAAATACTTACACAACTGCAGATTTTTGTCGAATATGTTGCACAACCTTCATGATTTTCTAAACAGAAAACATCTGCTAAGTTTAATAATGGTTCACCAACATATAAAGCAAGTTCGTGTGAAGCATCTATTGAGAAATCAGAGTTCTTACCTTTACTTTCATTCTTTTTCATCAATCTATAGAAAAGATATGCATTAACAATAAAATTCTAAATCTAAGCTAAAAACATAATTGAAATATTATCATTCTTTATATATTTTTACATATGATTGGAAATACCCAGCACCAATCCAACAAAGATATGATAAATTATAAGGAAAGAGGGAGCATAGAGATGAGAATAATTAGCCAACAGAAAGACCACCTCTGATCAAGGTAACTAAATCCACCAGGACTTTTATAGTCCTTCCAGGACTATAAAATTATTTTCTCAGAATTAGTTGGATAATACAAAATATTAGAAAGTAAATATTTTCTAATATTTTAGTACTAACTTGTACAAGATACCAAATAAAATCACAGAAGAATAAATTAAAATTACCTAATTACTAAAATTTTATAAGGTAATCAGTTCTTGCACTGCTGATTGATATAGCAGCTGATATTGTGATTATGAAACACTTTTATGTACTTTTTTTATATAATATTTTTTGTGACAAAAAAAACTATTAACTCAAATAGTACACAACAAACTTAGCATAGATTTAACTTTTATAAGATTGGTTAGTATCTCAATAAAAATAAAAATTGTACAAAACCATAAAAAAAAAAGAAAATCTCTGATTTAATTAATCGAAATGCAGTACTTCTGTAAAGGAAACACTCCAGAAGAAATCATGTAGCTATAAAATTGAAATGAGTACAAGTTGAGGTAAACTTTTTTAACATATAATATAATGAATAAATAATTAAAATTTAGAAAATAGGATGGCTTTCTAAGTCAGAAAAAAAATATATATCTATATATATTTTTTTTAATCATGTTTTTTTATCAACGGATTGGGTACAATCCCTATGGTGCACAAAATTGATTCACCAATACATTAGGAATGACATTTTCAGCACAGAAAAATACTTTTACAAAATAAAGAATGAAAAATTAAACCCTTATGGACTTGTAAGTAAGCAAGCACCTCACAGAACATATGATATATTGCCTGCAGAAAATTGAGAATGCAAAAAATGCAGAGCAGCTTTGCCAACTGTAGAAAAGGAATAAAATGCCTCATAAATAAAGAAAAGTATTAAATTGTAATTTTTTGCTTTAAAACATACTGAAAAAATCATCCTGAACTCTGTAGAGGAAGTCACCACCTTATGATGATTCCACTCACCACATTATCCCCTCCATTCCTAAAGCCCCCTCCAATTTAGAAGGTCTATAAAATGACCTCCACTATATATATATGATTATACATCACAATCATCAGTTGGATCTGTCAGATGCCATTGATGCAATTGCCTTGCTAGTCATTTCCATCAATGCATTTTTGCTCAACTTTGCTTTCATCTTTACTGCAGGCTACCTGAAAACATTTTCACTCACCAACTCTAATTTATAGTACTCTCAACCATGTAGCAATATTGCAGAAGTGTAATCACTGTGCCTCACTCCAACACTCAAGGACAAAAATAAAATAAACTCAAAAGTAGACTGAAGAAACAAATATATAAATTAATTTTGGTCAACTACAAACATCTAAATTATATCCTATGTCTTAAATTGTTGAAGAACAGATCAAAAAATTATTTCAAAAGTTTTGAACTCTGAGAGTAAGTTAGT
>JAAAKQ030189920.1:0-12081 GCA_010016005.3 Zanna intricata
AAGACTACACTTCATTCACATTCATACACATCATCCTCATTCATCCTCTGAAGTAATACCTTATGGTAGTTCTGGAGCCTAAACAGATAAAGAGAGGAACCCTATGTTGAGTTAAAACAACATTACCTTTATAGATGTGTATGGCCATTGGTAGTTAATATTTCCTCATTGTACCAATGCTGTGTTAAAACTACATCTATTTAGTTTAACATGTTACTGTTAGATGGAACTTCAATGCAATCTTGCTTTAATAAAATGTACTGTTTACATCTGTGTCCCATAGTTTTGATGCGCGCTGCATTTTTGTTTATTTTTTATTTAATTTTTGAGGATCATTTCATAAGATAATATTTATTAGTGTGAATCCTTGTATTTTTATAGTTCATTTTTTGTTGGAAGTTGGAAGTCTATGATCTTGTTTATAAACATTTTTCTTTATCATTTTAGCTGTGTTGTTTTAAAACTACACTGGGACGACATGGTGTTTACAGCATAGGTTATGTGTGAGTTGGTTTTACGGTCTTGAATACTGTGTTTACTTGGTAAATATGGCCAGTGTAAAATTATACTGGTCTACTGAATGTCAGTATGGCCTCATTGCAGACCTCATGAGTAGAAACCGGTTTTAGCAGTTATTATGGTCCGGAAGTCCTGGATTCAAATCCCAGTCAGGCTTGGCATTTTCACACACGCTACAACTCATTCATCCCATCCTCTGAAGATATACCTTAATGGTGGTTCCAGAGGTTAAACAAAAAAAAAAGAAAAAAGTTATTACAGTATTTTCATTTGGCTGATAACTAGAAAATTTGTCCCAGTAACTGGCCCAACTCATGATAAGTTGTTTAAAGTTAAACCACTACTGTTAGCAATTCAAACAGCTATGCAAAGTATTCCTGAGGAAGAAAAGCACATAGTGGATGAACAAATTATACCTTCGAGGGCAGAAATGACCTCAAGCAATAATTAAAATCTAGCCCCATAAATGGGGCTCTAAATGCTTTACACGAGCTGGAAGTTCTGGAATTATGTATGATTTCAAAATTTATACCACTAAAAATACAGAAAATGATTATGAAATAGGGTTTTCAGGAAATACTGTTCTTACATTAGCAAAAAATATACCAGCTCATAAAATTTATTGTGATAATTTTTTTTTCATCACTTACTCTGGTGAAGAATTTAAAAAAGAGGGGTATTTTCTGTTTGGGAACAATGCATAAGGACCAAATGGGAGAGTGTACCCTGAGTACAGAAACAGAACTGAAAAAAAAAGGGGTCATAGATCGTGTGATTATAGAGGTGAAACAGGAGAAAATCTTGCTTTAGTGTTCTGGCTGGATCAAAAAGTGATCAATTTCATGTCTTCGTATGCATGTATTGATCCAATGGATTCCTGCAAACAATAGTCAGCAGGAACACAGATGCACTCAGTTGCCTTGCCCATTTTTAATTCATTCACATTATACAAATTTTAAACATGAAATTATTATTTACTCATTTGTTTTAGTATACTCTTGCACTGATTTATTAGAATTATGTGGTTTTAGATTAGTCAATTTATTTTTACAATTATGCATTACTTTTTTTTATATTTTGCATGTTTTTTATTTTTTTATATTTTGGCATGTTTTGTAATATCTTGATAGTTGGTAAAAAAAAATATTTTTGATAGTTACTACCACGTTATACTCTTTATTGACCCAGTGTTGTTTTAAAACAACATTTTTCTGGAGGGCTTACAGGAAGGAGAAAAAAACATAAAAAATATATTTGTCTTTATTAAGGGGTATAAGCAAAGAAATAGAAGAAAAAATTTTTTCCTAAAATTTTCAAAATTTGGGATAAAAAGGGTTAAATGGGAGAGCCACCATCCTAATTTTTTTGAATAAAACTGAAAAATCTCCAATGAAAAATTTTAATTACTTCATCTGGCCAACTCTACAGATAAACTTGTCGATCTGTATGTCAGTGAGTCACTTTTAGTGTATTGGATTGAAATAAAAATGAGACATTGATTGTGTTCTAAATTTAATCATAACATAAAACAGATACTAAATGGTACATGAAATTTATTTTGACTAATATTCAATGACAATTTTGTTCAACATTGGTGTGATGTGAGAAGTAAGATACATAAGGCATAATAAACAGTGATCGTTCACTGAGCATTGCATGCCAGCTTTGTGACTCTCCCGAAACAGTCTCATTCACTTGACACCGACATTAGGATACCTGTGCATGGCCCATAATCTCCCCTTTCTAACGATATGCATAATTTATATTTCCAACTGGCTTTTGCGAGGGCTGAGGCTGACATACTGAATTTTTATATTTTTTTACATGTTTACTTTAATTTTTTTACATATAAATATTGCTCAAAATACACTTATTATTACTTAAATCGGTCTATCTCGACAAACACACTCGCACACAATGTGAATCGCCAAGCTATCACATTTAAGTCGTGAACTACACTTAATGCAAATGAGTGAGAGGGCCAGTTTTGCCCAATCTACGCTATGCTCCCACCCTGCAAACCCTGCCAACCCCCTTTTTCATTTTTTACAGAAGCTTAGAGTAATGCTTCTAAAATCAGGTGAAATATGTTTTAAAAATTTCATGAGAACAGATTATTTTTCAAGTTATCTGTTGAAGGGATGTCCACTGTTTGATATTGGGATATCCTGCTGGTTGTAAACATCAGTATTTTATTAACAGAACAGGAATGAATGGTTCTAGATAGTGAGAATTATCAAGGCTGTAATGGGAAGACAGGTTAGAGACCTCATTACAAGAAATATCAGTAAGTAGAATAAGGGGAAATATATAGCAAAACAGAAAATTGGAGCAAACTCTACCTATACATCTGTGGATAAATTAGGATTCCAGATAATTAAGTTCATATTCCTTTATGCATAGACTCGCTGAAGAGATATGATAAAATTTTATGTATTAATTTATCAAAAAGATTAGCATAATTTTATTTTTGTTGACATATGAATTCAGTTGATGATATAACTATGTCCCATTGCACTGATATACGTATAATCTTAAAAAAATTGAAGTATGATCTTATATAAATAATTGTGATTAAAGAATGGAGTAAAGGTGATTTTACAGCTGAAACAGAAATGTGGGAAATGCATTGTTCTGATTATTGAATAGTAGAAAATATATTTTATGCAGTTTTAGAATTGGTGCCTGTAAACAAGAAAGAGCTAATTATTTTTTCTTTGTAAAATTTATTTCTGTAATCTAATAAAAAAAATAATAATAAATGCAATTAAAATAGGGTTCAACTTTTTCTATTGTTGAAATGAGATAGAGTAAATAGTTTCAGAATGACTGGATTGATTTCTATGAAAACAATACAACCTAATCATATGGTAAACAATAGTAAACTAAAATAATACCTTTTCTTGGCTGTAAGCACCATATTCAGCAAACTTAGGATATTTTTTTAATTTGATAGGAAAACTATGAGTATCAGTAATATGCCAGTGAAATGAATTTAATTTATTTGCTGACATAATATCAATTGTACGTTTAATACTATTGACAGAAAAATAATTTCTTGATGTATCTAACATAATTCCTCTGTCTGGATTCTTAGGATAATCTTCTATATTGATAAGTTTTGGCATTAATAAACTATAGTTATAGTCATCATAAATAATTAATTGTGATAATGTTTCTAATCCGTGACGAGCACCAAAAAATGTTTGACTTTCAATTATTGCAGTAATCTGAAATTGGAAAAAAAGGTTATTAATACAATTTATAAGTCACATTTAATGATTATTAATTTATTTTATGATTATATAATGATTTAATGATAACACATTGGAAAAATGTTCTACAACCATTTATAGGTAAGTTTTGTACTCAATATTTTTTTGGGCACTGCCCCATTATTCATCCTCGCTACATGTCCCAGTAATTGCAATCTATCAGTCTTCACAAACTGTACAATATCCTCCCTCAATTATTCTGTATCCTCTTATTATTCTCCACACTCCATTCTCATGCACAAGACCAAAAATTTATCTTAATGTCCTTATTGTTGGTTATCTGTTATTTATTCTTATCTCCTGATCCTGTCATCATATCTCTTGAAATGCTACAAGATCCATTCCATACTCAAACATTTTATTCAGTATCATTTTTATTTTTCATGGTTTCATCACTATCTGTATATTCCACGTGTCCATAATTATATTGTTCAAATTTTTTTAATACCTTTTTCCAGTCCTACCTGAGACTCATCCTTTGGATGTTTAACAAGTTTCTTTTTCCAGGCTAAAGTTGTAAAAACCACATCTTAGATGAGTTAGTCTAGTTTTGATGTTCCACACACTTCTCCTTTCCACCAGATATAGATTTGCTGGTAATGTAAAGCCTAACCAGTAAAGTGGCAAGTCTAAATCATGTGGTTATATAAAGAGTAATCAGCAGTGACAAGAAATGCCACTTATAACATTTCTTGTCATTTAACAGCTACATTTATTTGACATTAATACTCCCACTAATATCCAGTAACACAAACCTTTTGATTCTACTTTTCCAGAACATGTGTCTCGAGCTAATAATAGATTACAACTGGAAAAGAAACAGAGACATAGTGATACCATTTGTAGATTTCAACAAAAATTATGACTGCATTCACAGCGAATCCCTACTAAAAATTCTAAGACTACATACCAAATTAACAAACATGTTAAAACTGATTTCCACAAACACTCAAATGTAAAATTCAAAAGCAAGTTCTCAGAACCATTTGAGATCAAAAGAGGACTGCGCTGAGATGATGAGCTCTATCACCACTATTATTCAACTGCACTCTAGAAACAGTAATGAGAGAATGGCTCAAAAAATGCCCCCAAAAGTAAAAACAGGCTGAGAAATCAAAACAAACTGTCTTGGTTTTGCGAATGATTTGTCACGGCTAGCAAATGACATATATGAAGAAAATTATTACAGAAATTGGAACTTCAAAACATTGCAAATAAAACTGGAAAATCGAAAGAAGGATTGGAAGACCCGGCATCAGAAAAAAATACCAAAAAGATGAGCAGTGGTGGATTGTGCCCAACAAAGTACTGTATAAAGAGTTAGAGGTAGTACCACTGATACTATGTGTAAGAGGAGACTAGGATTCTTTGGACATACCATGAGAATGCAAGATTCAAAACTTGCATCCTGTTCTTGAAACAGGATGCAAGTTTTGCATCTTTTCACAAGTATACTGTACTAGCTGTTCTTGAAACAGCTAGTACAGTATAATCTTGACTCAAAAAACAGGATGACCAAGACTAAGATAATGCAGATGAACGGACCAAGAGAGGATGCAGATGGATCAGAGAAATAAGAGAGGATCTGAAGGAAATTGACCTTACACCAGAATACACCACAGATAACTTAAAATGAAACAAGAAAATCAAGAACAAAAACACTCGCTTCACACTCACAACATGAACATGTTATATACTAGAAAGGGCACAAAGATTGGAATGTATGAAAAGTCTGGGAGGATGGCAAGGCTCAAATAATCTCCAATCGAAGAGACTTGGATAATGGACTGATTAAAGTGATCCTATGCAGTCATAAAAAGATAATAATAATTTAATTGTTTTTTTTTTTTGCAATAGAAGAGCGCTACATACAGCCTTTGTATATTTCAAAAAAATACAGAAAAACAAGTACACATATTTCAGTTTTACAGTAATTACACATTTAACAATTTACATTATAATTCACAAAACAAAAAATTCATAATAGATTTAAATTCCGAATACAATAATAATAATAATAATTATAATTCATAATTATAAGTCAATATAATTATAAATTACATTTAATATATAATATATTAATATTACATACATATATATATATATATATATATATATAAAACCAATAAGTAATAGTTTTTTAGAATTTTAAATTTATTAAAACTCTTTTTGTGAAAGTTTTCAAACCAACAATTAAATAGTTATCCCTTTCCTTAATTTTTTAATTTTTCATATGGTGTAAAGGATAACACTTTGATTGGTTTAAAGTTGACACTATATCAATTTTTATTCTGAGTATGTAACAGACTTACTTATCAAGGAGATTTTTTTGCTGTTGTTATATGACTCCTTTTTTTTCTTACACAGATTGGAAATAAATGATATATTTTCCAGGTCGTTAGTTCAATTTTTCTTCAAAAAATTTTAAATATTTTATTTTATTCTATATTATAAAACACTTCTTAAAAGCTGCAAAAGCTATGAGATTGGACTTATTCATCTTAAGTCTTTATTCTAAAATTATTCTAAAGGTCAAAACTATCTCTCTCATACTGTTCTTGAAACAAACTGGTTTTTATCTAGTACACTACCACTGTGTATTTTATTTTTCTTTAAATTTTGTTATTAAATATTTTATATAGCATCAAATAAATTTATATTGTTATATAGATCTTATATTTGTCTTATATTTGTCTGCTTCTGCTTCCTTGATTTGGTAAGAATTACAGCAATTGTTTTTTTTTTAATCCGTTTATATTCATTCAGAATGAAAATTGAATTATTATCATGTACTCACTGTAGACTGTAAGCTGCAAAAGATTGACTGTCTTCTGTCATTTGTTGTCCATGAAATTCTCTTTTATGTTTCACACAGAATAAAAATATTATATAAAACATAAAGTTTATTGTGTTTTATCAAATGTTCAAGCAGGGACATCTCATAATAATTTATAAAATGGTAGTAAATAAATAATTTTTTGTTTGTTTATTATAAAATTATAATTATAAACGATGCATATGGTTTTCAGTATATCACTTTAATATTACAATTAAAAAAATTAGTGGATTTTTCAAGAGAGTCAACTATGAAAAAACCTTTGAGTAATGCTACAGGAACTGAAAATCATAAGAATAGAGAAAGGTACTTCCACATTATACTGTAGATACTTATTGAAGGTACTGTAACAATGTTAGGTTTTTTAAATTAATTTTTCACTATAAAAATTTGTTTAATTATAAAAAAAAAAACAATGCTTTTTCTTTTAAAACAAAACAAAAATTCTTAACT
This sequence comes from Zanna intricata, assembly GCA_010016005.3. Taxonomy (NCBI): domain Eukaryota; kingdom Metazoa; phylum Arthropoda; class Insecta; order Hemiptera; family Fulgoridae; genus Zanna; species Zanna intricata. Next base: position 7,084 of record JAAAKQ030189920.1, read on the forward strand.
ATAAAATAAAAATATGTATTTATATTTGTTTTTTCTTTACCAAACTTTTATCTTCATTAGACTGTTCAACAGTTAAATTATATGCTTCTTGTTCTGTTGAAAGAGATAAATTATCAACATTTTCATCTTTTATTTTAATTTTAATTATTAATTTCAGTTTTTCATCAAAATAATTTGATGCCCATTTTTTTGCTTCTTCTTTCTCTATTCGATCCTTAAAAACATTTTTAGCTCCTTCTAATAAATGTTTTATTGGTGACTTATTATTACCATCTACAAAAAAAAGAAAAACAAATATATATATATATATATATTAAATTTAAGAATTATTTTCAATTTGTTGAATGGTGGTTTTCATTATATAATTATTATATTTTTATTTTCTTAGCATAAGTTATATTGTATAATGCGTGTACTGCATAAGGGATTAGCCTGGATTTTGCAGATTTTGAGGTTACATGACCTTCTTTGACAAAAAATGCAATTTTGAGATTGAAAACTTTCAGAAAGATGCACATATGTAATGTATGTTGGCCTTTTTTTTAACATAATATCTCCAAACTGAATTGGCCAGTTAAGATGAAATATAACACAATGATTTTTATGTCCTATAACTAAAAATTTTACTAGTAAATTTATTTCACATAATTTAATGAGTTTAATGCCTCCTCTTAGATAGCTAAAATACTTTCTAATGGTATTTACTTATATTTACTTTAAGTAGGTGGGAAACCCTTCTTTTTTCTTTTTTTTTGTTATTTCTGGGCACAAAATTAAATTCTTGTATTAATTAGATGATTCCATTTTATTATTAAGTCACTTTATACATTTGGGTCTTTTAGGAATGATAGAAATAAGACTATTTTTTTTTTTTTTTTTTTTTTATGTTATTGTCTGCTTTGTTTTGCTTGATATCTTTAAACTGGATTAACTGATTTTTAGAAAAATTTATATGATGATTTCTAAATATAGATTTTATTGACACCATTTAATTTTGGCTATAACTGGTGAAGGGATGGGAAAATATAGCCCTACAGATCTCATATCTCAGTAATTTTTTTACATAATTCTTTACTTGTACACTTTATTGATCCATTTAGTTTTCTTTCTAATTAGTTAAGAAAGAACTTCTTGAAGTTGCTTAATTTTTCTGGCAAAGCTGGAAATATTATGCAACTCTTTACCAGCTTTTATTAAACACTGTAATAAATTCATAAAATGGTTAATCACAATAACAAAATATGGTTAAGCTATATAAGAATAAATTATTTAATTTCTAAAAAAATCAAATCAGCTTTGATTACTATTTAATCTGCAGTCATAATCAGCAATACTATATTGTTATCCAAACTAAAGTTACTGGAGTAAGCTTTTTAACTGAAAGGAACAACCATAATTTAAAAAGTGAACTAGTAGTGTATTAGATTTGAAAAGTGTTATCCAAAGAGAATATTGGTTTCATTTTATACTGGTCATTTGTTTAAAGATGTCATCCATAATTCAGTGTATTTAAGTATTAGTGATAGTTTATTTTTATTAGTTGGTTGTATTTTTTTAAAGCTACATCCTGTTTGCATAATGTAGAATTTTGTGAAGTTTGAGTAATTTAATTTATATATTTATTGGTTAGCCTCCATGGCCGAGTGATAGCGTCTCAGCCTTTCATCCGAAGGTCCTGGGTTCAAATCCCGGTCAGGCAAGGCATTTTTCACACACGTTACAATTCATTCATTTCATACCTCTGAAGATATACTTAATCGTGGTTCCGGAGATCAAATAAAAAAATAATAAAAAAGTTTAAATATTTCTGAAGTATAGCATTTGATTAGTTAGTCTGTGAATGATGATTCTATTATGTTTTTATTTGTTTTAACCTACTTTTAAAATTTTTTTTGTACTGCCTTTTGTTATTATAATACTTTAATTATAATATTAACATGTTTAATCTCTTGGGTTTGGGTTTTTTATCTTCTTTGTTTTATAATAATAGAAAACAATATATCTGATTCTTTTTGGTGTTTCATCTTTAAGAGCATTATTTAAAGTATAAAATTTTCAAAAATAAATTTATCACTGGGAATTTATCATATTTTTTAAATTTATTTTGAGCAAGAATTATGGAATCACAATAGAATAGATGAAACAGTTTTATTTAGTCAGGCTCCATAGATTTGTTTTCTTTTATAAAATGGCAGTGTACATAGTAGTTAGTCTAGTAGGCTAGATATGCCAGACTGATATGTGTTTTTCATTAAAACTCCTCAATGAATGTTGGATTAGGGAGGTAACCAAGAAATTGATAGCATTAGAATTTCAGATAGCCATAGGTAGGTTCAAAAGCTCTAATTTCTGACAGTAGATGCATAGTAGAACAATTTGAGGCTAGAATGCTTATAATTGGCCAGAATTATGCTTCCTAATTCCTTTTGACACATATGTGTGTAAATATATATTACTCCCATGAGAAAAAAAATGTACTTCAGAAATGCATTCAATAGGTCAAAATAAAAAAAAACTTATTATATCAAAGCTCAGTTAAAAAACATTTAATTTTCCAGTTATGGCTGATAAAAAATATTTTCTTTACTACTATAAATGTAAATATCATTCTGTATGTTTATGTACACCAATTGCAAAGGATTTTTTTTTTTGTTTAAATGTAATTTGATACAAATAATTTAAAAAATTGGGTCCCAAGATTGTCTCTACATTGTTATTAAATAATGACATTATGAAATTCTATAAACAACAGGAAAAACACTTTTTATGTCTGGAGTAAATAAACTTTGTAATGTTACCAAGAAAATATGTAAAAACAAAAAAACAAAATTTTAATTATGAGCAAATCTTTATTAATAAAAATAAAATTTTTTTATTAAACAGCTTTTATTGAAAAAAAAAAAAAAAACAGAACAAAAAAGGAGAAGATTTTATTCAATAGATTCGATTCAATCTCAATTGATAATTAAAGATGTTTGCTAGGTTCTCCAGTGAGAAATTTGTAAATCTTTGTTACAATTTCCAGTATTTCAATACAAGTATCAATTCATTTCTTCAAAATTCATTGTTGATGTTCTAGCTCTAGTTAAATTTACGAGTTTGTTTAAACAGATTTAGTCAAGAATTTTAAAAGTTTCCTAACTTAATGAAAATTTATTTATTTTTTTGCAACAAAATCAAATACAACAATATTATATAAAAAAAATAATTACAAAAAAATTTTTTTTTTAAAACCTCAAAATAGCAATCCAAAAAAACATTGTTAAAAAAATCCAGGTAACAACAAGCACTTTTCCAATCCAAAAAATTTATATTTTGAATAATTTTTTTTTTTATTATATCAATTGTATCTGAACTCTTTCCCATATAAAAGGTTGGTGAATGTATTTGTTTGTTTGATTTAAGTGCTCATATTTTTATTTTAGCTGATATTGGTGCAGAGTGGACCGTATATCGCTCTGGCGGGCAGCTGAACAACTGCGCAGAGAGATTTATACTTCTTTACATGGATTTATCTAAGATCATATCTGTTTTTTGGAGATAAAAAAGAAAACATTGGGTTAGAGCTGTGTTAAAGAATCACAACTCAAGAAACAGCTAAAAGTGTTCAAGATTCTTAAGTTTTTCGTGGTAAAAGTTTTTGTTGTACGTATGCTAAATTCATGAACTTTTTTTTAGTTACAGTTGGCAGAAACATTTAACAATATCATGTGTAATGAAACATAAACCATTTTATTTTCACAGCAGACCGTAACATTTTCGTGACCGGACTTAGGCTCGCCTTTTTTTTTTTAGTATTACTTAAAATACACAAAAAAAAAAAAAAAAGGTAATGTTGATCTGATTGTCAATATTAAAAAAAAAAAACTGATAGAAACAAGAGTTACATTATTGCTTATTTTGTTATTTATCAAAATTAGTAGGAAATAATATATTTACCACTTTCCACAATTTCTTCTGATTCAAATGATATTTCTGATATGAATACAGGTGGCCCCTCAATTGATGATTTAATCGGAAGTGGCCATAAAATTGATTCACCACAAAATAATTTACAAACATTAAAAGTTTGAAGTATTTCTCTTGAACCGTATTCTACTAAATGTTTTATACATTTATTATTCTCGCATTTCCATGTGAATTTTACTTTGCTAAAAATAAAAATACTTAACTCATAATGTGAATGATATTTTATTAAAATTATTTGACTCATGATCCTGTTAATTACCAAATGACTAGATAAGACAAAAAATTTGGTCATATGTATTAAATAAATTCATAAAATGAATGAATAAATAAAAGCATATTTATATATATTTTTTCATAGATATAAAAATAAATGCACAATATTAAAAAACTGATTAATAAAAATTAAAAGTTAGATAGACATGGAATTATTATATTATATATATATATATATATATATATATATATATTATTTTTTTGTTTCAACTGATTTTCTTTCTATAAATAGCATACATACAGTGTGGTAACTATTGTAGTAACTAACAGTATATTATTGATCTATCCATTAAATAATGTATTTAGAATAACAATCTGTAATTACAGATTTTAATTTTTCATTTTCTTGAATAATCTATCTTTCAAAAAATTTGAAAGAAAATTGTAAATAAAACTCAAATTTTTAAATGAAATAAAATTTAAAAAAATCTAATGTATATGGTATGTTTTGTGCCATATTTCAAGACATATTAATTTTTATTTTGTGATTTAAACCAAAATTTAGGCACTTTACGTTTCAAAATTATAGATCCAGTTTTATCAAAATCTAGATAAATTACATATTTTGTTTGTAGCATGTACCATATTATAAATATTATAACAGGTAATATTATACAGAGTGTATCAAAACTGCACGGCAATCTCTCGAAAACAGATTCTATATCTAAAAATAAGAAAGAAGTTTCCAATAAACATACGCCTGAAAACGTTTTGTTAGCGAGTTACGGCTAGCGAAAGATTTCGCCCGGTTTTCAT
>JAAAKQ030189931.1:0-12081 GCA_010016005.3 Zanna intricata
CATTCATTTCATCCCTCTGAAGATATACTTAATTGTGGTTCCGGAGGTTAAACATTAAAAAAAAAAAAAAAAAAAAAAAAAAAAGTTTTCAGAGTGGTGTTTACGTCTGTTACTTCAGTGTTATAATTTAATATTTATTTCATTTTTTTTTGTTTTTTGAGGTGTTATGAGTACGAACAATGGATACCCAGCCTGAAATAACTATGTCACCTAAGAAAAAAGAAGCTTTGTCGTTCACAGTGAAACTCGACAGTTAATTAGCAACGAAATTGAAAAAATGTGACAGCGAATCACCATGTAAAGCTGTTAATTATCCGATCAGTCAGGCAAATAAGAGGACAGCTGATTACTGTTAAATATCGGAATATTTCATTATTAATATTCTTCATACGAGTGTTATATATCTAGGTGAAGAGTCTGAAGAAACATTATCTACTACAACTGGACAAGGGTTGATTACCTACATAGTGTTGACCAAATAATACCATCGAATACACTTTGTCTACGCCCTGTAAAATAAAAGACTCTCGGAATTGAAACCTAAAAGTTTCTGTCAATGATGTGGATAAATGTATAATTCGCAGAATTATTCAAGAATTTTACGTCGCACTGGAAATAGTAGCAAGCGCCAGAAAATTGCTCTCTGTAGTAAAAGAGCGAACTTATTTCCCTTGGGGTCAAGATTCATTAATTAAACTTACGAAAAGTATAGGATTCAGATGGCGAAAATGTCAAACAAAATGCAAAAATTAAATTGAAAAATCTAATATACAGAAATTCCTCGCTATTCGTGGGAGTTCTATTCCACGTAAATAGCACGAATAACAAAACCGCGAATAGAAAAACCAAACTTATAGCAAAAAGGAGTTTATGTTCTTAGATAACCCCCAAATGTCAATTTTTTACACTACAGTAACTATTAACAAAACTGCGTATTAACATATAACATTTTTATTAGTGAGTTTAGTCATAATTAATATGCTTACTTACGTACAGTATTGTATTTTTATTCATGTCATGTTATTTTTGACAATGAAAAACTAATGTGCACTATGTATAAAACCGTTAACAGTAAACACTAAGAATAGAATTTTTCAACCACGTAATGTAGGCCATGTTAACTTCGTTTATTCCTTTTTAAAAACACTCGAATTTGTAATTTTTGTTGTTTTTTTTTCAGATCTTTACGTGGTTCGCTGTATGGCGCTAATGCTGTTTGAAAATGTTGTTTAAAATTTTCTGATCGCCCTAGAAAAAAGTCGGTTTCAGAAACCTTCATTATTAGCTGCTTGAATAGATAAAAAATTTTGTTTATAGATTTTAAGTTTAATTCACTCGTAACTTCTTCATTTATGTCTTCATATCTTCCGGAGAACGTAAAGGTTGTGTTATCAGTTCATCAAGTTCTTCTTACGTGAACTCTTCCTTGTCACAGTGTTTGGAACATCTGAAGCGTAGATTTCATTAAAACTTTCACCTTAAATTTTATATGCTATTTGCACAATATTGTTTTCACTTTTATCAGCAGTTTTGTTTTTTTTTTTTTTTTCAGTTTTAATATTTTTCTTAACAATGTCGGGCCACTGATTCCGCTTGCATGCATTGATCGCTGGCAGTTTAATTTCATCAACTGACTCCTTAATGTCTTTGCAGTGCAATTTGAAATGGTGTAATTTTTTTACCACTGACACACATTCAACAAATTATCCAGCGAATTAGTAGTACTGGAACAGCAGTAGTTTGTAAACTTTTCGAATATTGACTTCGCTTTGTCGACTAGCACTCAAGAAATATTACATTTATAAACATAAACAAAAAAAATAAAATGTCCACCAGATCAGATGATGATTTAATGAAAAACATAATAAAAATACAATTTAACATCCTGAACCCGGAATGAAAGACATCCGCCTTTTGACGATCTCGGTCGCCACAACATCTCTTCCGTTCCTAGCCCTGATGGGCTTTACCGAAAGTCGTCTTTTAAACCCTCTATACTTGATAACAATGCAGACATAAATATGATCTCTATCAGCGGAAACGCGATCCCCGCGTCTTCCTCTAATACCAAATGTTTCAACAAAAACTCCTTCCTATGTCTAAATTTAATTAGACTATGCACCTAGATCATTACTTAATTGAATCTGTAAACACCGAAGTGTTGATCACAATTTTGTAATGCATTTCAATTTTCTTAAAGTCCTCTTGATTTACTTAAAAATCAAAAAACAGATTCACAAATTTAATTAGCCTCTAATGAAAACATACCCTATCTCTCTTTGCTGTGGTCAGCATTCGGGACCGACGTCAATATCTACACTCTTCCACGCCGCAGCTCCTTTATAGAGTTATCCGCACATCCATTCTCATTCTCCACACATCTCCTCTCATCTTAACAGTGAATATCTCAGCTAATCGGGGCTCGATAGCAAAACACCTACCTTGGCGAAGTAAGCATTCAGGCGGGCCCATAACCACCTGGCTGGGAGGGTTGGTCGGAGAATCCACATCCTTATTAAGGATGTAGATGTGCTCACCACACAAGAAGAGTTTCTAACGGAATTTCGTTGAGTCATGGGGGAGGCGGTGACGATCGACATTCTGTCCGTGCGGCCGGCCTACCGTTTCAGTGCCGCTCATCCTTGCGGACGAATTATTGACTGATGGGCGTGTTCGTATGGGATGGGTGGCCTATAGGGTAATGCGGCCTTCCTTCAAAGATCTTTACTTCCGTTGTTGGAGCCCGGCCCATAGGATCAAGTCTTGTAGCAGCCCGGATCGGAGTGGTCACTGTTTCACCTGCTGTGATGCCCGTCATCTGCAGAAGGACTGTCAGCGGGAAGCACGATGTTCTTCTTGCAGGACGTATGAACATGCACCCGGGGGTGCATGTTCATGCTGCAAGGATTCACTTGCACCATGAATATTTGGTGCCTCCGCAGTACAGACGTGGTGTATGCGAGGGACAGCCCCGCTCAGGAGGATGGGAGGCTCCGCTGTAAAGAAACCTGAAGAGTACCACAGCTTATTAGAGATCGTGTTGCTCTTTCGGAGGCCGCTGGTAAAGTGTTACCGACGACCAGAAAAAGGACAAAAAAATTGCTTCTCTCCTCCTCAAATGGGTATGAATCAGGCAACGATAAATTGGAGGCATTGATTTCTAAGCCGTTACTAAGAATTCTAAGCGGAACATCAAGCACGTGGCGACTTATTGATGTACGGAGGTATAAAGACTATAATTCAGATCGTAAGGAGATCCTCCATCAACGTAACCTAATGACAGACAAGAGGGTCGGAAACCCAGGTTCTGAATATGTAAATTTTACACACGTATGTACCTCATTGACCCTTTAGTTGTTTCGTTTTAAGGTGCTATAATAAATAAAAAAATAAAGAAAATTATAGACATTAAGACGGTTAAATTATTCGTTAAGGAAAGATCTATAAAAAAGTTCCGATTTAAATTTTTCGTAAGATAAATAGAAAGAAATTTATTGCGCTTTAAAAGTATTGATCTCTTAATTTTTGATTTATTTTTTTTTTTATAACTTATTATTACTACAAAACATCCTTTTACAAAATTTTTTCGGGAGTTACAGCCTTTAAGATAAACGAAAATCTGAAGATGGCTGAGTAGAGATGCTCTCGACTTTGAGAGCTAAAATTTATACGCAGGTATAACAGTATTAAATGATAAAAAAACACCTAACCAATATGCACAGTTGGCTCTTCTTTTACGTCAGATTTTCTGTACTGTAAGGTCAGTTGATAATTTAAATTCAAGCAATAATTTATTCTACATTATTGAACTAATAATAATTTTTAAATATGTTTAAATTAAACATTTTTTTACGTTTAAATACCTTTAAGCAAATAAAAAAATATCTTTCGCTATAAAGTTGGTATTATAATAGATACAATAATGAATTGTTTATAAAAATAAAACGAAAAATTGAAAATAAAAAAAGGTGAAATCCATTCAGAAATTGTATAATCCTATTAAATAACGAAAATATTGTTTAAAACAATAACTAACATAGTAATATTGAAACTCAATGGACAGTAACACTTTTTTTTTTTGTTAAAGTACACACTTCAATTAACTTTGTTTCCGCTACATACTCTTTATTCATTTACAATTGGTTGCATAATTTTCCAGAAGAATGATTAAATGAAGTGAGAGAATGAAAGACGAGAGAAGACGATATTATCAAACAAGAGAGAGAATGGATGTATACAGACTATGTCATCAGATAACTTCATCATTTTACAGGTGTTATGTCTGTTTTGTTATTACTTAGAATCAACTCTGGAATTCGTTTTTATTCTACTTAGAACATGAGACTGAAATCCAATAAAGGTTGTAACTCTCAACATTATAAAATAAAAATTAAATTAAATGTTGTAACTAAAATATAATTTTTAATATTTTATATAACTATTCTTATTTCTAAATAGGCTCTATTACAAATTAATTTTCGCAGTCTTAAGATTTATTTTGAAGAAAATTTCATTAATTAAAAACTTCAGCGATCATGTTACACAGAAAAAATATGTTACTCGAAAAATGAAAAAAACAAGGACATAGAACACTTATGGAATTGGAGACTTATTAAAAAGCATTTCTTTTTAATTTTAAACTAAATTTTATCCCCATTCTAAAGTTTAGATTGGCTTATATGGTGCATAACATTCAGAATCAAACAAACTGGAAAAAAAATATAAATATTAATTCAGTTGGAAAATTTTATAAAAGAATGAAGAATTTTCAGTGTTGAAAACTTCCAAAGAAGCGTGTTAAGAAACACTCTACACAATTTAAAAAATCATATAAAAAATTGCCTATGTTAAACAAGTTAACAGTTTTAAAAACAGAACAAGAACAAACAAATCTGTAGGTAAATAACTAAAATGTTTTTTTTTTTAACCTCTGGAACCACAATTAAGTATATCTTCAGAGGGATGAGATGAATGAAATGTAGCGTGTGTGAGAAATGCCATGCCTGACCAGGATTCGAACCCGGCACCTCCAAATCCCGGTCAGGCATGGCATTTAGTAGGTAAATAACTGCGTCTAGAAAACTTTACGGGAATTCTGAGGAGTATAGATTTTAGATAAAAAACTGCAAATAATAGGAACATTCTGGTAGAAAACCAAGGAAGACCGGTTAATTTTTCTGATGAACGTTTACTCAATGCATACAAAAATTTATGGTATAACCAATGACTTTATTAATGACAAAAAAAAATCTGTATCCATTGAACTAAAGTTAATATTGATCAAGTGTTTTATGTCATAAAAGATATTTTGAATGCTCTTTTGAGTTTTAAATTGAGCCAGAAGCAAGAAGGATACTGGAATACTAATACTTATAGCTATGAAAAATTACTGGAATCAGGTTTAATAACAATTGTTCAGCTTGATCTTTTTTGGTAATTTACAGCATTTGTTATAAAACTACACAAAGTTTCAAATTGAAACTGCAGAAAACAAGAACTGTTAGAAAGGATAAAAAGCTGAGTAGAAACTTTTCTACTCAGGAGATATGTTAAAAAATTAACTGCACAAACTAATATGACTAAATAAGCAATACTATAAGGGCACTACTTCAACAAAATGTTGAAAGAAAACTGTCACACCATATTAAGAATACATTGTACCACCCTGATTCCTCCAACTCTTCCAATTCAGTAGAATGATTTGGGTAAAAATAAAGTAACTAGGCTGAGGAAGATAATGTCTTGTAGGCTAAATCTAATAAAAAGAATGGCTAAGAAAATATTTTCTGAATTTGGTTGAATATTGGAAGAGTTCTGTGAATATGTCTTGAAAATAGCGAAGAATTGTTATATGATGGATAACCAACATTTAAATGGAAAGATTCGCAATAGATTACGAAAGTAGTGAATCACAATAACAAAAGCAGTGAGTATCAGCACTGATGAACATAGTCATCAGACAGTAATGGCACGCATCACTGTGATGGCACACATCAGAGAACATAAACAGAATAGAGCTCCTAAATTAAAAAAAAATATCCTTGGTTTCTATTTTTTTCTTTCTAACAAAATACAGAAATAAAATAAAATTAACCAAATAAAAATATTAAAAAATTGGATATACTAGTTAACAAATAATAAATCAAAATATTAAGACGGATAATAAAGGGAAACAGATATGTCCTGTATGTGCATGCATGCATTTGATTATAGCCCGTGTTTATCCTCCTGCCTCCGAGGTGGTCCAGCAATCTCCCCAAGCAGCATATCAGATGAGCTTTGAATGCTTGATAAGTAATACTAGTCTGCCCTGCCTATTGACCAACTGTAGAACTCTTTTTCTTGCACAGGGCAAGTTATTATTCAAGTCTTTCTTATTATTCAAAGTTTGCTAAAATAATGAGAATATGTTGGACAACTGAAACAGCTGTAGTGTGTGATTCTTGGTTAGCTGCTGACTAGAAAGCATTACGTCCAGAGTTAATAAATATTAAATATTTGGCTGTTTTAATGTATAAGGATTAATTTCTTCAAAATGAAACAAAATATTTTTTGTAATAATGTTTAATCACTATTGACAATTTAAAATAATTTCTCTTGCATGTTTTGATAACATTACATATTTTTAATTAGCTGTGAGCGCTTGCTTCGCTTGCCCTTCCCATTCTAGCCAGAGGGCTCCATGGACCCACACTGTGTTTGTTATCCTCATGGTTGTCGGATAGCAGCTCTTATATTGTTGGTTAGGAAAAGCATTTGACAATTTTAATTGGAAAAAAATGTTTGCTGTATTAAAGGAACAAGGTATCAATTGGAAAGACAGAAGAGCTACATGGAATCTTAACAAGAATGAGATGGCAGAGATTAAGATAACATAGAGGAAGCAAGAATAAAGAAAGGGGTTCAACAAGGTTGAAATCTATCACCAATCCTATTAAATACATATATTCAACAAGCGATAGATCCAGTAAGAGAAGAAATTAACGTAGGAGTCAAAATCCAGGAGATGAGGGTAGACATGCTGAGATCTGTAGATGATATAGCAGTCCTAACAGAAAATGAAGATGGCATGAATGAAGCTATCTGAAAAATAGATGAGGTTTTTGTCAATAACTACAACCTGAAAATAAACAAACAAAAAACTAAGAGATTTTGTAAAAAAATTTTTGGATTTAGGATGGTCTCCATTCATAAGTGCTTTAAGTATCTTTGGCAACCCATAATTTGTACGTATATGAAACTTCACTGATGTACAATATATTTCTTTTGGCTCCCCTTCCCATTTCCAAGCATGTCAATAAAAAACACACTTCTGTCATGGCACCAATATGTTCATGATCACCATACTTAATCCATACTTCATATGTACTTGATCACCATACTTAATATTATAGCTAAAGTGACTTTATCCTTTCATAACCATGGTAGCTCTACAATGACATCACTATGAACTCATAAGGATGAGTTAAACTGCAACTGCAGCTACGCCCAGACTCCAACTGCAAATTTATATGTAATAAATATTTGTAAAGTCTGTATAATTTAATTGTTATTTATCAAAATTCTTCTCATGACTAAGGATATCAAATACAGTAGGGGTCCAGAGGTTGGAGCCGCCTGGCTAAACAAGACCGCTGGCTGGCTGGACAGACTGGATAGTTGAACAGCTTGTATGCAATAATACAGTGTCTGCAAGTAGCTAATTTTTTGGATATTATACATACATTGTGACCATTTATCATTATGTATAGTTTACTTTCACATTCACATGCACTGTTAATCACAATAGTTTAAGATATTTTATTGGTTAATTATTAGAACAAGTGAATGTACATAAGATTTTTTAGATTATGTTTCATTATCTATTCATGAATATTTGTAAGCAATATTTAACATCTTTTTTTAGGTCATCTGTTACTTAAGCTGGTTTAATGCTATTCTCCTCTCTGTTTATTAATACTAATCCTTTAGTTTACAAATACGCCAGCCATTCTTTATCTTTCTTTATTGTTTTTATCATGCATGAGAGTTGATCATACATAAAGAAACTTGCTTAAAAACAAGTATTACTTGGTAATTAACTTGCTGGCTTGTCACCTTCAATTATTTCCCTGCACTATTAACACACTTTTCCCTGAATTTTTTCTATTTATTTTACTGTTGGTAAGCTTCCTGAATCTCTTCATATTATAGAGTCTCACAGAAATATTCTGTACCTTTTGGATTGTTATCAATTAGGCAGTCTTTCAAAGTTGATTTTAGCTAAACAAAAGGTTTATAGAACAAATTTAGGAGGTTAGGAGAGTTAAAGAATAATAATTGTTGTGTATTTTGCTAACATTAATTAGGAAAGCACTGAGTAGATAAATCACAGATCAATTGGCTCTCTCATGTTTATGGGTATCTTTTTTTCATCGCTTATAACAAACTCTGTATTGCTGTTAAGTAAGATTTTGTTGACAATTGAACTAATTAATAACAGATATATGAAGACAAAATGAACTTTTGTTATGGAATGAATTTGCCTTACTACTTTTTGGTAGAAGTGATTCTCTCATCTCTGCAGTGATTGTGCTAGAGTTTCTACACCATAACTGAATAGCTTTGGCTGAATGCACAATTCTCATTACCTATTTGACATTAATTAAAAATGTTTCTACTGTCATTTCACTAAATAAAAAGTTGCCAAAAGGCAATAATATTATATTATATTTTATTTTTTGGTTAGCAACTGTAGCAATTTTTTGTGCTTGGGTAGCAATTTTCTCATAATAGGTAACATGCTGAGTTTAGTTTTAATTATGCAAGACATCAAATGACACAAAGTTTTACAAATTTCTACTTCTTTCAACATTTCACAGAAAGTTATCTCGCAGGTTTTTTGATAATAGCATGCATGTTTTCCAACAATGTTTGAAATATAGACATGTTCATCTAAAGCACACTCAGGTGCATGTGCACCTATGTGGGCACATACATGAGTGTGTGTGTGTGTGTGTGTCTGCATGCATGTGTATGTGTTTGCACCTATATGGGCATATATATGTGTGTGTGTTTGCACACACATTTTAATATTCCTTTATTTTCCTGCTGGTTCAGTAATCAACTCAATTCTAAGTATCAATCAGGCTCATGGCCATGGCTGTAACTGATAAAGGCAAGCGACCAAGGATTTGATCGGGATTGTGAGAGTAATGGCTGCCATGCTATAGTTCACAGATAAAGCATACCTAAGGACACTCCATTTGATATCTGGAGTACACTACATTTGATTTGATTTGTTAATCATATACAAGCTTTTGAATCTAATAACTGCATGCAAGTTTATTAGTAAATTTGTGAGACAAGTTTAAAGTAATAAAGTTTTGCATGTCTTTGTGGATAAAGCATTTATGATGGATGGCAATTATCATCATTTTGATGAACATTTGAGAACATTTTGGTTTGCTGCATAATTCTTTTATTGCTGACTAGAGTATCTGATTACAAAGGACTGCTAGATTTGATATAATTCATGTGGAGTAATATAGTTTTCATGACAAGATTTACTGTTTTTTTTTTTTTTTTTAATTGTTGCAAAGTACAATTGTAAATTACTACTGACATCTTTAATGGAATTCATTCCATTTTTTCTGAGATATAGTATGAATTTAAAGTATATATCTGGTCATTAAATTGTATAAAACAAGAACAGATAACAAAAAGAAAGTTATGACCCATAGACTACATAAGATAGTAAAATACTTTTTCTTGACAAAATAATGAATGTGAATTTTTAGAGATTCTATTCATTTCCTTCAATTTTCTACAAATTTGTGTTGATATAGTAGATTTTGTACATGAATTTTGTCAGGAAACCAATGAATTATAATACAAGAAATATTGGAAGCAAGAGAACATGAGAGAAAAAGAAATAAAGGGAAGAGCAAAAAGAAAATGAGGGGTGAGAAGACCACACTGAACAATGGCAAACATGTGAATACACAGAAATGTAGAATTCAGTCCTCTACAAATGGTATAGAGGTGAGTTACTAACACTTAGAACATCTAGACATGGGTTTCATTCCTAGCAAAGGTTTTGTATTCTTTCAAATATATTTTTATCAATCTCATTTCTTCATTAAATTACATATGTAGCATGTCTGAGGCAATAATAATAAAAACATAAACAAGAGAACTGAACACATTATCGCCTACAAATAAAAAAAAAAATGTTTCTAAAATTCAAAATTTAATTGAAGATGCAGGTCCACCACATCAAAATAAAACAAATATATGTTAAAAAACTAATCATAATGTTTATAATGAAATATAGATTGCTTTGTTTCCCAAACTACTACTGGCTTATTAATCTAGTGGAGGTTCAATTTATAGTTATAAAAATTGACAAGGATGAATTGTGACAAGGATGGAAAGTAAGTAACTTTAATCGTTGTTAATGATTCAAACCATAGGTAAGTGAACAAACTGTTTCTAGAATCTGACAGTAAATTAGAATAGTAAATTGAAACTAACGTAAAGACTCCATGAAATTTAAACTGAGTTATTGTAAAGTTACGCAACTACTGAAGCATTCATCTGATCAATTTTGAAAAGTTATTAATGATTAAAACTCAAGACTGCTAAACCAAAGTTTCAGAACTGAAATGTTTCTTTGTTTATTTACTAAGCTAAACAAACACACAGGTTCACATCTAAAGCAATATAATTCTAAAAAGTTTTCTTGAAGTTAAGAACACTGATTTTAATATAGGAAATTATTAATCAGAAAACTTTGAGCAAAAATATTCTGTTTAAACAAAATTAACCATTTTTCTTTAATTAAAAAACATACAAGATAAGAGAATGCGATAACATGAAAGAAGATATAAAATTTAATTATAAAGCAAAAAAAAATTTATATATATTTTTTAAATCCATTCATATACTTGTTTCATAATTATTTATGTTGTAAATGGAATATTTGTATTTAGAACCCAGATTATTTATGTAAGTAGTAAGTGGGGAAAAATTAATTGTTCTTTTACTTTCCAGGCACCTTAATATAATTATTTCAAATTCTGTTCATTGTTTAATTATCACTAGCTAGATTAAGTGGTTAATTCTAACTAACAGATACATTTTTCAGATATAAATTACACATAAAACAACACATCAGTACAATAAGATATTATTGCCTGGTTTCTGGTTTATACCTTCCCTGGAGTAACGTGAATGTATCCTCCAAATTTGAAAGCAATCGTTCAGTTAGTTCTCACGTGATACAAGAACAATCAAACTTTATAAAAAACATTATATATATTTATACCTACAGTTATTATACATACAAATTCTACATATACATATATCTGTTATATAATATTTATCAAATACCCTGTTTAAATTTTGAGCGTCGTGCTTACTCTAATGCAATACTAATAAAAAATAATTAATTACTGGGGATTTCCCGCATGCCAGAAGTGCAACACTAACTTATTGCATTGCAAACACAAGCGTAGGCAGCTAGATGGCGTTCCCAGAATCTAATGTAAGCATAAAAATAAAATAACAGAAAATAAAATAAGAACAACGTGAGATGACGCTCACACGTCGAGTAACGGCGGGTTAATCTTAAAAATGTAGGGTGCTTAGCAAATTTTAGCATGACAAGAGTTCAGGCCCGGACCAGGTTCCTGACGCAATTGTAAAGACGTTGACTGCTCGGTATCCATGAGTTGTATTGGACATTTATAATCAAGACCTGGGGTGCTTGAGATTTACGGATTGTTGGAACGAATCTAGGACTGTTCTCATACCTAAATAAAGCGATAAAGCGAAACCCAACAGGAGAGAGTTGTTTATCGACCCATTTGTTTACATAACATGGTTGGTAGTCTTTTCGAGAGGCTGTTAGTTTATAGATTGTGGGCTGAAGTATAGATGACGGATGGACTCTCCCCTAAACAATATGGATTTGTGAGTAGGAGATCCACACCCAGTGTCCTGAATGATATTCATCCTTGGTTGGGCTGGAGACAGAGATGGAGATTAATGGCGTCCCAGAAAGGAAGGATGGCGGTAAGAAAGATCCCGCTTATGGTT
>JAAAKQ030189953.1:1368-12081 GCA_010016005.3 Zanna intricata
TTTCTAAATGTTTTTTTTTTTTTTTTCTTTTTTTTAAACTACCTGTAAAAAATATTGAATGGTTGCCATGTTTATTAAAGTTTTTATAGTTTGAATCTGTTTATATTAAATCATTTGATTTTTCAAAGTTCTCTAAAATTATTTCCCATTTGGATTTTGGAAAAAATTTTGATTTTGATTTTTTCTTAACTGCAGTAATAAGCCCTTATTGATAGTTTTTCTACGATATATCACATGTGATACTTATTTTCATTGGTTCTACAGTTATAGCCAAGTAAGTTTTAATCAATGTTTGGATATTACAAGGGAAGGCACATCGGTTCGACATCTCCTTTTTTTCTTAAAAATTTTTTTTTTTTAATTCTAATATATTGATTTATTAATAATTTCAACCCGTGATTGTAAAAAAATTTTTACAATAAATAATAATTTAATAATAGCAGCAAAAAGGACATGGCAAAAAATCAGAAGTTATTAGCGAAATAAAATTTTATGGATTTAGAAAAATGGGTATATATGATTTAACAGTCATTATTACATATGTGTATATGAAACAGATTATTTAATATCTGGTTATTCAATACTGATTATTTAATATTAGTTGGAAATTATAATTTAAAATCTTATTATTTCTGTATTTTAGTACAAGGAAGTCATGTGATGTCATATCAGATTTTTTCTACATAAGATAAAAAGGTTAATCAATTTTTGCAGCTTTATAAGGCTATTTAATTTAGTAATTAAACAGGTAATATAATTGTTTGGACTTATTTAAGTTTAAAAATCTGAACATTACAAACAACTTTATAGTGTGTAGATTATCCATAATTTGTAAACTATTAGATCTTAATTTCAGTACTTAACCCAGAATTATATTTTTAAGTAAATGGTTTAATTTTTTTACTCTTATTTAATAACAGAGGAGGAGGTATTTCTTTCTGTCAAAAGAATGATCTCCTCAATGGAAGGGTTCATTCTCTTTGTTTTACGGTTTTTTTTTATTTTTTTTCAAAATGCAAAATTAATCTAAAAATTGTAAGCTACTTCTTTTTACATTCACCAAGTTTATACTTCTTTGTAAATAGTAATTATTACATTTGAGTGGATATGAAGAATTTTATAGATTTACATATGAAAAATGTATGCGGTATTTGTAAATATTTTAAACAAACAGTATTTTTTATGAAGTAATTCAAAATAGGAGTTTAAAGACTACTTATATGTGGAAATATGGAAAGAGCATAAGAAAAAACGCTATGCCTGACCGGAATTCGAACTCAGGAATCCCAGATGAAAGGCAGAGATGCTACCACTAGTGTAGTATATTTCTAGACTGTAATACTAAGTTATTTAACATTGTTACAGTCATCTTACACAGATGACTGATCTCTGACAAAACGACTGATCTCTGTTCACAGAGATGTGAAACAGTTATTTCTTTATTTTTTACTGAAAAAAGAAAAGTACTCTATTTAATTACATTAAAGAAAGTACTAAAACAAGATGTTATATACAGTAGAAGAGAATTTTACTAAAGAAGGTTTGATTCCAAAAGCTTACTAAAAAAGTTAACTTTAATGACATAAATTTGCATGATTCTTAGATGCTAAGTAGTTATCTATAAACATTATCCATATTTAGGTATATAAAACAGGTCTGGTCTATTTAAACCATTTTAAAACTAGTCATGATCTACTGTTCGTTTGCTAACTCGGACTGTCAATCGTGATTTAGTAAATCGTCAATCTCGTAAAGAGAAAAATATATTCTCACCAATTAACTGAATAACTGTTTAGTTATTCAGCATTAAAATGTTACATTTGAAATTAAAGTAAAAATAAGTTTTAAAATTTATCTTATTTCCTTGTACTTCCCAAAATCAAGCCTTGTAGCCCAAAATCCAAAGAAATTCGGATTTTGAATTTTTTCTTAACTACTCTAATAAGCCCTCATTGAGAGATTTTCAATTATAAATAATGTGGTATTTATTTCCATTGGTTCCAGAGTAATAGCCAAATAAAATTTTAATTAATGAAATATTTTGATCTTACAATGGGAAGACACATCGGTTCGAATCAGACTTAATCTCCTTTTTTTAATTTAAATATACTGATTCATTAATAATTATTAACAACTGACTGTAAAAAAATGTTTACGATAAATAATAATTCAATAATAACAATAAAAAAAATGTGTATATGTAATTAATAGGCGTAAAAGAAGTTCTCCAGATAAGATTTGTTTTTCTGGTAAAAGAAACTTATATCAAGAAATTTCATAAATGTTTTTTATTGACTCATACTTTAACTGGAAATTTTATATTTTATTATCTATTTCATACCATAAGTGGCTAATATCATGTCTGATAAAATTGTTCTGCAACTCTGAAGGAACTAATTAATTACAATTATGTGACAATGGATTTAAACACCTTTCTTACAAGTATATATTAATCGTTGGTGTTTAATAATATTTTTTTTGTATTCTTTTGTCTAAATGAAAATGTTTATTTTTGTTTTAAGACTGTTTGAATCTTTTGAGATCATCCTTTTTAATATAACAACAATTAAAGGATATTTTTAATTTAAATTTATATTTCCGAATCAATAATGCATTAATGATAATCCTACGATTCATTTTCCAATATTAAATTCTATTGTTTTGTTTCTATATAAGAGTAAATGCGTTTGAATCTCAACAAAACTGGCACGTATATATATATATATATATATATATATATACAAACATATAACATAATACGAAGAAAAAAGAGAAAGACATATATATTAGAAGAAAAAAATTCTAAAGAATGTAAACTAAAATCTAACAAGTATATGACACTTTTTTTCATTTTTATTATTCAACATCATGTAATCCACTGTAATGTATTATTCCATTCTTCTCGAAATTACTGACTTATTATGCTGACATTAAGCAAACTTACACTGCTCTTTAAAAAAAATATATATAATTACACATTAAAGAGCGCACGCCCGTGTCGGCATAAAACCTACACATTAATTTATACTTATTCTTTTATATCATAGTTTTTCAATCCTTCATATTTTAACAGAATTTTAACCTTTTTACTATTCAATAAAAAAATTAATTAATAAACTACTTTTTAATAATTTATTACTATCAATGTGCTCTAATCTTATTTTATTAAACTTTTTTAGATTTGATTCCTTAATTAAAAAAGGGATGTAAAAACCGCACTGAAATTTATTTATAATTTAATTCCTTGGAATCAAATAAATTAATTATAAAAGATTTACAAATAATATTGGTACGTAGTGTTGAACTTAAAAGAGGCCCCAATCACTCAGTAGTTTATACTAAATTCATATTTAAAAAAATATATATATTGATGTGAGATGGGTAAAATAATGTGTAAATGTTTGTACGACTTTAGCTGGAGTAGGGACTGTTTATTGCCTGCACATTTGAATATTGCCAGTGTGTGTTGAGGATTGCCTTCTGAAAAAGGCTGAGTAATCGTATGTTGCTGTTTGTTAAAATACGGTTAACTATAGAAGAGCGTGTACTCATTATGTAAACTGGAAACAGACGAAATCTCATGTTGTGTACCGGCAAAAGCTCAGGGAGAATTTTGAAAAAAAGCACATGTGAAAAGTAATATTCAGAAGTTAGTTAAAAACATGAAATAGGTTCGGTATTAGGCCGACATTTTTTTTTCTTTTTTGTTTTCGATGAGGCCGAAGGCATACCATTTACGTACGCCCCACTGGGTCTTCGTGGGGTGTGTCGGACTCGAATCCAAAACATTACTGTCTCGGGCTAGCAAACAGAATAGCTAGGTTTCGCAAGATGTTATTTAAGTGCGTAAAGTAAACTACTCCCTACCGACTAAACAACCCTCATCGCTCTCCACCACCCCGAGACCGGACCCGCAATCAAGCATAACTCAATCTCGGGTAGGTGCCTTTGGGTTTGAAAGATCCGGACTCCCGGTGCGTCATCATCGCCTTTCATCCGAGCAAGCTCTAACGAATCGGATCAGTATTGTCCGTTTTAATGACGCAGATCGTACGGGTCATTAAAGTAGCAGTTACGAGATCTCCTCATAAATCTTTGTGAGGAGTAAGCCGGGAAAATAATATTTCACTAGGTACAGCCCACACTGCAGGTTTTCTACGAGGTAACTAAATACTGATTGTGCTAATAGGGTTCATTGTTCTCATTGTGGACCTTGGTTTTCACATATAAAGTGTGGTTTCACCTTAGTTAATATGTTAATACTCAAAACTACCTTACCTGACGTACTGAAAACCAGTACCTTTTCTTTGAATCTCCACTACATCCACAAAAAATAGAAGTATGGTGTGCGGTTTCAAGGTGTCAAATAAAAGGACCCTTATTTTTTTTTTTTAAATTTTGCATGCTTCCATCTACTAACAAATTATATAACAGTTCATAGCCTTAATTTAGATGGATGAGCATGAATGCTGGTTGTAACAGGACAGCGCCTCTTGTCATACAGCTCTCTCTACTATGGAAATGTTACAGAATTAGTTCGATGAAAGAAATATTTCTAAAAGATTTTAATTACCAAGATCCCTTGACCTGTTAAGTACAGACTTCTTCTGTGAGCTATGAGGTTACATAAAATAAATTGTTTATAGGATCAATCCACACAACCCTGCGGAGTTGTCATCCAAGAATTGCACATGGTACAGCTAAGAAAAGTAGCCAGGAACAGATCAAACGTGCTGACAAGTGCATTGAAGTAGTTTTTTTCCTACACCCCGAGCCGGTCTGACAATTAAGTATAGCTCAGCCCGTGGGCGCCTCCTAGCCTGTAAGACGATCCTCCCCATCCACCGGCTGAACGTCTGGCATGGCAGGTCCCCGGTTTCGGTAGGATCTTTTCTATTTTAACCCCACGCCTTGCCTCTAACCTCAGTGGCAGGGTCATCTGGGCCCAGAAAAATAATCCAGAGCCCTGCCGCCTAAGCCGGGTCGCGGTCTTTACTTCCTTTATTCTTTTTTTTTATCCTCAGCTCTGGGACGAGGAAATTGTGGAGTCCCCAGCCGATAAACGGAGTAGACACACCGCAGCATGCCTATCCTCTCGACCGGCGCTGCCCACCCTGAGTCAGAGGCGTCATTGTTTAAACTGTACCTGTACTGCTTATTTTGTTTAATCTATCCACTAACAGATATTAGAAATCTGATATTTTACTCTATTAGCTGATTTATTTAAATACCTCGGTGTCTATCCTCGTCCTCCTTACTTGTGATCATCTTCCTGGCGATACATTCAATTCTATCCCAATTCCCTTGGGATTCCAACATGAAGCTGGCTAGATCTTCGAGCGTAAGATGCCGTTTATTCTTCTCAAGTTGCATTAAAGTAGTTGGACATAATTTTCAACACCCGTAAATTATTATGTAGGTGTTTGCCAATAAATTATTATTTATAAAATAAGTAATTGGGCCTCTTTTAAGATGAAAATTCTATATTTGTATTTGTTTTATAATCCTACTTTCAGTAGGGTATTTTACCCTACTGAAAGTAGTTTACTGAAAGTTTAATAAATTCATCACGATTAAATCTTAACTTCTCTCAATGCTGAGAAAAAGGTTATAAAATATAGTTTTGCCATTTTAAAAGCGAAATTTGTATTCCCTTACTACAAAAGTTTGATTTTATATTTTCATCCCTTTTCACATCTATTTTAAGAGCAGCTAATTCTTGATTTAGCAGCTACCGATCTTCTTTCTTTTTCATAAACACATCAAAAACATTTTTTTTTTTTTATTGAAAGAAAAAAAGATTCTGATGTTCAAGAAAACTATTTTCCTGCATCAGCAAGTAATGGGTATTGAGACTCTCATTCAAAGTATTAAAGTAAATCAAACCTCAATTATTATTTTCTCTTTGATAGGATATTACACAATATTGGATGATTTAAAAAGGACTTCACAACTTTAAAAGCATATAAAAATTCAATTAGCAATAAATTAATTATACACACACTATATAATTTATTTAGATAAGTTGCAGATTATTCTGAAGTTTCATTTCATAACAAGACATGTTAACTTTTGACTCACCTAACTCATTAGTGGCTAAGGGAAGTCATTAAGGTATACAGCTGAGATAAGTCCTCTGCGAGGGATTGGGTGCTGGAGGAGTGGCAGAAAATGCGGGACGAAGCGACACTGGGAGATGGACATATAGGCTCATCCCAAAATTAGGGCCATGGTTGGGGAGGCCATTATGTTTAAATTAGGGCCATTATGAGGTCATGGGGGGGTCAGTTTGTTCTTCTCCGACCACTGTGGATTTGGCTCTTACAACTATAAATTCAAGACCAAGGAGGTGTAAGGTTGTGTCTATTGCGGGGAGTTAGACACAGCAGAACAAGTATTCTTCTCTTACTAGAGGTGGAAGACGTTAAAGCAGGATGTCCATCTCGACTGGATCATACCAGAAAACATCGTGAATTACATGCTGGGGAGCGATGACAACTAGAGGGTGGCAGAGTATCTTAACACCGAGATACAACAAGTTAAGGAGAGCGAGTTCAAGGAGCGGTCTCGGAACTAATTCACGGCTATGATCGGTGGGGTCGAGGGGAAGGTACAGCCTACCCCTCGACCCCTGGAGCTACAGCTCTACTGAATTGTCGCGTGTCCCTGATTGTGGGGATGGGTGTTGTGGATGTTGACGGTAGGGCGCAAGCACACATACGCACTATAATAACATCTTGAGGAATCCGTTAGCGAGCTCTATACTTTCCATGTACATAGCGTTCCTCCGATTCATCGATAAAAAAAGGTTCATTAGTACCAAATTTGGCCACCACTGGTGTCACTAATGTTATTAAAAATTGACACATTTACTGGTGTGGAACGTGCTCGCTGTATGTTTTGGTTTCACAATTTACAATCAGCAACTGGTGTTCAACGTAATTTTAGTAGAGAATACAGTAGGGAGCCTCCTTTCAGCCGTACAATTTCCTCTTGGCACAAAACTTTCGTTAAGAACGATCGTTCTGTTAAAGATAGAAAATAATCACTACAGTGTGTGACGCTCACACGACAATGAAGCTACTGTAAATCTATCTCAGAATGTGAATTTATCTCAGAGAAAGCTTTGCGTAATCCAAGGAAGTCAACTCGACGTGGGTCATGTGACTGGCTTTCCACATCGACTGTTTGGCTCGTATTACGTAAAATATTGCACTTGAAGCCTTACAAACTAATCATGGTTTAACATATAACAGATTATGATAGAATTACTCGGCTGCACTTTTTTGTGGAAGTGATGCATAGAACTGCAGACAACATACATTTTTAGACAACGTAATTTTTCTAATAAGTCAACGTTTCACATCATCAGTGGCAAGACGAACATCCATAAGTGCCAAATATAAGGTAGCGAATACCCTCACGAAGCTTTGCAGCACATTCGTGATAACATTAAGATCAATGTTTTTGTATATCAAGCATACAATGAATTTACGGCCCACTCTTCGAGAAGGCAAGCGTAAATGTAACAGGCAATGTCGTTTATCTCCACATGCTTTAGAATTTTGTCGGCCTGCTGATCTTGTTGAGCTAGGACTTCGAATTAACACCTCAGCTGCACAGGTCTCTCACAATTTGCTGGCTAAAGTCTGGAATGAAATCGACTTCAGCTGGGATGTATGTTGCATTATAAATGGAAGCCATCTCGAACCAAAGTGAATGTTTCGTGATAAATGTGATGTGTTTTTCTATAAATGAGATCTAAAATGAATCTGTAAGTTATCTCAATCAATTTTTTATTTGCTTTTAAGTTGTTAATCATTCGGTATTTTTTTTCCAACCACTCGTAAATTAGTGTGTTTGTACCAGAACATAACCAACAGTCTCTACCAGATGGTGTAAAAACTCTTTAACAGTATTCTATAGATATATCTGTAGCAGAATTATGGGATTAGCTGGTGACATTTCCCCGTTTACTGATAAAAATGACCAAAGTTGATGTGTTATTTAATAAAAAATTAGATATTTAACAAAAATAATATAAATAAAAACAACTAAATTTAGCCTTTAATAGCAAAAAAATTAGTCATACAGGTGTTTGCATTGATTTTTCTTAATTATTAAATGAGTACTTTTCATACTAATACATTGTTTTCCATAGGAAAGTTTCTCTTACTTGTTTGTTTGCTTCTGATGTCCTTCCTGTTTCATCTAGCCTTTGTTATCCATTTCACAATTAACCCGGAATGGAGTATAGAATTTGATAACAATCCAGACCAGTTTGTTTTGTTTACTATTATCATTTTACTCTTCCTATAAACCTTTGTTCCAGTACGTTTTCCTAAAACTTCATTCCTAAAAGTTGTCGTTATATCATCTCCAGACTTCTGCATCTCGTCTGGAAGTGTTTTTGGGTAGTTTATTCTGTATAACGTTATAAAATTCTAATAATAGTATTTTCTTACTTTTTAATATGTTTTTTTTTTTTTTTTGTATATCTACTAATATTATTTATTTATTTTTGTAGAGTTTTACAAGAGGCTTTTTTTAGATCGATTATAACTAAGTAACTTACTTATTATAACTACTTCTAAATGCAACATATAATTAGATGATTACGCTGATCTAATCTATTTACAAATAATTACTCAGTATTTATTAACAATTATAGTTTTTAGATACTTTCTGATTACACGGAGGCCACCTGGTTTCAGAATGAATAATGATATTTGTTTTTAAAACTCAAACATATACACACAGTATAGGCCTTTATTTATATCCTACAAAAGTCTTGAAATTTTACAAACTACTTTTGTGCTTGAACAGAGTCCCAAAACTTAACTATGTGGCCGAGGAGCTTGTTGAATGCGTTGCCACCAGACGCCGATCGCCCCATATATTCAGCGAGATACGAATCCAAACAATGGTGAACTGTATCCCTATGTTTTTGTGCTTTTTTGTTTTTTGGCCTTAACTTAACCTTGTAACTTTAATAACTTAACTTTGACCGCGATAAGCGCCAATCTATTAAGGAAACTATTTTCTTCAACATAGATAGCAAACGAACCTAATGTTACAGACGCAGAGCGCTGTGTTGAGGTGACCTCCATTTAACCAAATATTACCGTTTTGTATATGTCTATTTTATAAAAATATGTCTAAATATAAAAATAATATTTAAATAATTATCGTAATTAAATAATAAATATAAAAACCAATCATTTATACAAAATCCATTATCAAATCAAGTGGCCCATATACTACAATTGGCAGGACTGTTACAAGAAGGACGGATAATCCACTTAACTAAATTAGTACTAAACTAGTCCGTAAGATTATACATATGGGAACGAGAAAGAACTACAGGTAGGTGAGATAAAAACACAGATTGAACTGTTGTAAATAATTTTTAATTGGAATTTACTCGTCTGGGACTACGACAAATAGAAAAACTACAGAGACAATTTACATATGGTAACGTGATTGGATTAAAAAATCATAATAAAAGATCGCATCCACAACCGATTAATGTTGTTGCAAATAATAATAATTGCAATCTTTTTTTTCTATTGAACATATATGATGAACGAACACCTAAAATATTTACAACTTAATATAAATTATGAAGGAAACAAAAATCGGTATCATCACGCTAAACTAAGAACAAATATCACGTGTAGGTAAAACTAGATAAAATGACAGCTGAAATGGTAGGAAGCCATCTTGTCTGTTATTAGTAATACGACATATATAATTCAATCATCAGAATGCTTTTTTTTGCTTTTTTTTTTTTTGTTTAACCTCCGGAACCACAGTTAAGTATATCTTCAGAGGATGAGATGAATGAATTGTGTAGCATATGTGAAAAAAGCAATGCCTGACCGGGATTCGAATTCGGGACCTCCGGATGAAAGGCCGAGACGCTACCACTCGCGTCCTCGAAGGCCGGCAATCATTAGAATGCTATCTCACAGAAATCTACAAAAATTCGAGCCTATTACAAAAATTTTAACTATTTCACCACGAATAAAAATTCTATCTTTTTCTGTTTACCCTCGGAACCACCGTAAAGTATTACTTCAGAGTAATACATTACTTTAGTAGGTCAGTACTCGTATACCTTCAGAGGGATGAGATGAATGAATTTTTCACACAGGCTACAATATCCCTCTGAAGGTATACTTCATTGTGGTTCCGGAGGTTAAAAAAAAAAAAAAAAAAAAAGTCAATACTCGTATATAAATGTAAATGAAGTATATTCTTATACATTCTCAAGTTGACCACTCCTGAGAAGAGTGGTTAATTGATAACCAACCACCAAAGAACACTGGTATCTACGATCTATTATTGAATCCATATAAAAGTAGTTACCTTTATAAGGACTTGAACCTTAGAACTCTCGACTTCAAAATCAGCTGATTTGAGATGATGAGACTAGACCAGCTTGGTGTGCTAAGTATTAAGGATTGATTTAAGGAAACATCACAATTCTAAAATAAATCAATTTTTGATTATTTCCAACTATCATTCCTATGATTTAAATGCATCTACAACTTAAAAGACTATGATAAAATTTATAACAAACATTGTGCAGGTGCAACCATGTCGGAGAGGTACCTGTTGAGCGTCAGACTATGGAATGATTCCTGAAAGAGGGCAGCAGCTCTTTCAGTAGTTGTTGAGGGCGTAGGTCAAAAGGACCTAAACGGCCAC
>JAAAKQ030189986.1:0-12080 GCA_010016005.3 Zanna intricata
AATATTATGAAAAAAGAAAAAAAAAGATTTAACGTCAATAATCAAAGATGGGATTTAATTATTAAAATCTAATATTGAAATTTACAAAAAAATCTGATGTGGATACTACATGATTTTCTTGTACGAAAATTCAAAATTAATGCGATTCTTAAAAATAATTTTCAATTAATATTAAATAATCTGAGCAAATCTATTACATATACTCATATGTAATAATACCTGTTAAATTACATATTCATATTTTAAAAGTTCATAAAATTTTATTTCAGTAATAACTTCTGATTTTTTTTCATACATAAATTTTTTTTTAATTGTTATTATTGAATTATTATTTATTATAAAAGTTTTTTTTTTTTGAATCAGGGTTAATTATTAATAAATCAATTTATTTAAATTAAAAAAAAAGTTAAAAAAAGAAAAAAAGAGATTTAAATCTGATTCGATCCGATGTGTGTACTCTTGTAAAATACAAATATTTCATTATTAAAATTTTATTTGGCTGTAACTGTGGAATCAATGAATATACGTAATTGCCATTTATGGTACATCACTGTAAAGCTGTCAATGAGGGCTTATTACTGCAGTTAAGGAAAATTCCAAAATCCAAATTTTTGTCTTTTCTGGATATTTTTGGTTTAATTGATTGTAATCAAAAGGTGCACAACTAGATGTTACAACAGTTCTAAATCCAAAATTTCAACAATCTAAGGCCAATCTTTTTGAATTATACAAGATACGTACAGACGTCAAACCGAAACTAGACAAAATGGATTCAGGGATGGTCAAAATGGATATTTCCGTTGAAATCATAAAACTGAAATTTTTTGCGAATACTTCTTTGTACTACATACAAGGATGTAAAAATATTGTAAAATATTTTCGAAGGATTAAAAAATGAATATGTTTTGTTTTTTTTTTATAACCTTTTTCCGAATGATTAATAATAGATTAATTAACAAAACGTTTTCAATTTTTACATCAGCAAAAAATTAAACCAAATTGGTTCACGAAAGAAGAAAAAGACCTGTGAGAATTAAATATTTTCGATGATGATAAAATTTAGGGAAAAAAAGTGCGTAATTTTGAATTCCAGAAAACTGAAAGAAAAGAAGCATCACGAAAGAAGTTAGTGAATGACTGTAAGAAAGTGCAAAGAAAACGCTGGTATAAGGAATCTTAAATGTGGTCATAATTGGCTATTGCCAGAAAATATATGTATAAAGGAAGATATCTTTATTTAATATCTTTTTTATTTATATCGATATAAATATTTCCATCTTTTCTATTTTTCTAGAGTTTTCTTTGTGGATTAGTAATGTTTGAGGAGATTGCATGCGCAGTTTATGCCAGTCGATGCAGTTGTGTCTGCAGTTTGAAGGGTAACGGCATTTTATTTTATACATTAAAATGGAAGGAGGTTGAGGAGTGAAGGGAGAACGACTGTGACTGGAAGGAGCAATGATGAACTTCCGTCGTGTCTCTTTGGCCTCGGCTAAGCACATAGTGCTGCTATTTTTAATATTAATTCACTCATGTCAGTACCAGATACAAGTTTATGGTCGGTTATTTACTCTAATAACTGTATGTAGTTCTGTATAACATTGTTATTGTTATGAATAGATAGGCCTAGTTTTCGATTAGTTTCAATTATTTTACGAGGCAATTTATGTGCTTTGTTTCAAATTTTAATATTGAACGGCTGTAAATCACTTTAAATATCGACGTTATTAGCCGTACTTTGTATTTTATTTTTAAATATTTTATTAATATGGGACAAAACAGTTCTGTTAGTGCAGTTCGTTTCAAAATAAAAAAGTGCAGTTCGTTTCAAAATAAAAAAATTGTAATTTAAAGGTTAAGGATTTAAAGGTTAAGGATGTGATTAATTTTTTTAAATAAAATTTTTAAAGAATTTTTCATGTTTTACAAACCATCCTTACATTTTGTGTGGTGTAATTGACATTAATAAAGGATCTTTTTTGTCTCTTTTATCCTATTTTTAAAATTTCAGGAATCTTAATTTGAATAATCTTACCTGCTATATAAATCTCTCTAATTTTTAAAATTTGTTCCCAATAACCGCGAAAACTACACAACCAGTCGTTACGAAATTTTAACTGTAGATTTTTATAACCCCCGAAAATTTACTTCAGCTCAAATCTCACCAGTCTAGCTACTGTATAAATCATGAATAAAGAAATCGTGTATGGATAAATAACTTAGAACTCCTTTTGCTAAATTATAAGTCGTATATAAAATTTAATAAATTAATGTTGAATATCTAGCCTTAACAATCGATACAGATAATAGAGATTGCCTGTATCGATGGTTATCTACATTAATTTCGATTTCTTCAGAAAGTTATGTGTGGTTTACTAAATTAAAAAAAAAGAAGAAAATTCAGTCTATAAAGCTCACGGGCTGGTCGAGTAGTTAACACAAAGACCTGGCCATCAGGTCTAAAGAGTTAACTAACTCTTTAGACCTGATTTCGAGGTCGAGAGTTCTAAGGTTCAAATCCTATTGAAGGCAGTTACTTTTATACGGATTTGAATACTAGATCGTGGATACCGGTGTTCTTTGTTGGTTGGGTTTCCATTAACCATCACGTCTCAGGTCGACCTGAGACTGTACAAGACTACACTCACAATACTTACATTCATACACTTCATCCTTTGAAGTATTACCTTATGTTGGATCCGCAGGCTAAACAGAAAAAAGAAGAAAAAAGAAACATTTCGGTCGATAAAACATTAATTTGTATTATTATCGTAATATATGTAAAAACAAATTAGTTTCATAATATAATAAAAGGGAATGACGATTGTATATGTATTTAACAAAACTTTAATTGTTTGAGGAATGTTGAATTTCGATTTCTTTAGAAATTAATGTTTTACTAAATTTAATCTGGCGGCGACCGGCTAAAACTCATTCTCACACAAGGAAAGTAGCACTTAGTAGATTTTTATTTACTGATCTATAAGAATTATAAACAATTATAAGCGATAGATGAGTGACGTCGGTTTATTAATATAGGAACAGTGTCATTTTAAAATCGTCGAATGATATTAAAAATGTAATTACAATTTAAATTTAAAATAATGTTTCTTTTTTATCTTTTAGCAAGTCTGATGATGCTAAAATGTTGGAAATATTTCTGATAATAGTCAACCCGAAAACTAAAACGAATTCGCTACGATGCTATTTTCATTGTTTGTTTCTTTGTCCGACGATGGTTTTGTTACTTGATAATCAAGCTTAGAAAACATTGTCTGTTATTTGTAACAAAAGGAAGAGAAATAGATGAGAACCGATGAAAGAGATTACGGCGAGGGTGATGAAGACGGCGAACATCCGTGTCCGCACATCAAAAGCATTCAGCATGTTTACTGGCTAACAATCGCACTTCTAGGTTCAATAGAATATTGAAAAGAAGTTATTTTTAAATGTATTGGAAATTAAGAATAATCTGTGTATAAAATACTACGTCATCGCAAAAAAAAGCGTCATTTTAAACTTTTTAATAAAAATTAATTTTAATAAAATATAAATTTTTTAACAGATTTCAAACAAAAAAAGAGAGTTCCTTAATTTTTAAATTGATTTTGTATATTTCCAAGCTTTTAAAGGGCCATATGGACCGATCCCGTGATGTCTTCCTTTTTCTTTTTTTTTTAACTATTAAAGATGCTCAGTCTGGTTGGAGGTTTCTCCATAATTCTATTCAAAATAGGTTTTTTGTCGGAGGAGGGGAAAATTCTCCCAGTCGCTGCCTTCTCGTACAAATGGCAAGTATTGGGATCACACCAATTAAATACACTCTCCCTTTACAACATGCCCTGATACCCGCCTTTCTGAATTACTCAGAGCATACTGTACACTTAGGGGACTCTTTGAGTGGTGTTGAATAGTTGTCTTGTGAAAACCTCGTTTAGGTTTAATTATTCTGAATTACTTAATTATTCGCTGGTTCATTTACATAAATAAAACGCCCTATTCAATTATCAATATAAATTATATTTATTGTAATGTAATCAAACATAATTGAGTCATTCAGTGATGAGATGAGACTGCTGGATTCTAGTGCGGAGCCAGCTTATACAGTGTGGATGGAGCTGAATGAGCCACCAGGAGGTGTGTGAATTGTACGGAACCCGAGTGAATTGTTAGGAACTGTGTCTCAAGAGGTGAATCGAATAGTACTGGATACATCAAAAGTAGTGACGACGCCTAAGGGCTCCAACTACATTTTTTTGCCCTCTTCCCCATCCAGCCCGGTAGCAGTCACCTTTACTAGGGCTTCTCTCGTTTTTTTTCTTATACTTCCTCTCTCTAGTAAATAACAGATACTTATAATTATATACATATACATTTATATAAGAAAAAAAACGAGAGAAGCCTAGTAAAGGTGACTGCTACCGGGCTGGATGGGGAAGAGAGCAAAAAGGTAGTTGGGGCCCTATATATATATATTAGTCATATAGTCATATATACAAAATATATATATGTACCCAGTGTAAAAAAAGAAAATTGATAAAGAAAATAGCCAACCGAAAATTTCATATTCTACCATCTTTTTATTCTTCTTCCTCTCTCTCTCATCCGTCATCTTCTGCTGCAGTATTGCCCTGCTCATTTCTGCAATAGGTTACAGTTTTCTTCGTTGCAAAGAAGTACATCGACCCAATTGTCAGTACTCCACCTCCGAATGATTTCTATTTCTGTATGCTGTCTGTTCTCCGTTTACCTTTCGCATTCAAAAAAGGTGTTCCTGACTGTATCCTCCAGCCACAATATACACTCCCGACACCTTCTCTTTTTTTTTCTGCTCGCAATCTTTTCAACTAGTAAATAATAAACAACCCCTTCGAGGTGCAGTGAGATGAAGATTATGTATATTACGTGTAAATGAGAGGTAGTCTTGTACAGACTCAGGCTGGCCGTTCTGAGACATGTGGTTAATTGAATCCGAACAACCAAAGTATCCAAACCGTATTAGTATTCAAATCCGTATAAAAGCAACTGACCATTACTAGACTTAAATCTCAGAACGTCGACTTCGAAAACAGCTTTTAAATAACCGATTTGCGACGAGTTTACCACTATACCAGCCCAGTTACTACAGGAGTTTTGTTTTGTTTTTCTTTTTGTTTAATTATTTAATATTGGATTGTTATAGCATTATAGTAAAATTGGATTGTTATATAGTAAAATTCTTACGTAATTTTGACATTCTTAATACTTTTGCGCAAAAATTCTGTAAAATAGGTTGAAAATTTGTAGTAAAAATGATATTACACTGCAATGTACACAATCTTTGTTCATGGTCGCTGGCATCTTTTTTGACGTGTCTTTTTATTTATTTATTTATTTTTTTACTTCCTTGTACGAAGTAAAGAAAGTAACGTGATGGCGAAAAATTTCGGTTTTCAGATTTGAACGGAAATATCCATTTTGACTATCCCTGAATCCATTTTAACTAGTTTCAGCGTGGCGTCTGTACGTACGTATGTGTATCTCATTATTCAAAAACAGTTAGCCGTAGGATTTTGAAATTTTAGGACTGTTGTAACATCTTGTTGTTCACCTCCCTTTTTGATTGCAATCGATTCGACCAAAAATGTTCCCAAAAACTCAAAATCAACAAAAAAATTGGAGTTTGGACTTTTTCTTAACTGCAGTACTAAGCATTCATTGATAGCTTTTCAACAATGTATCATAAGTGGTACTTATTTTCATTGGTTCCAGAGTTATAGACAGATAAACTTTAATTAATGAATTATTTGAATCTTACTAGGGTATACATCGATTTGAATAAGACTTATTTTTTAACTTTTTTTTTTTAATTAATTTAAATATATTAATTTATTAATAATTATTAACCGGTGATTGTAAAAAAAGTTTTCCTATAAATATTAATTCAATAATAACAGTAAAAAATAAATAATTTAATAGACGTAAAAGGAAGTCATGTAGTGTCCACATATTTTTTTTTCGTTTTTGTTAATAATAAACTTAATAATAATATTAAAATAAAATTTCATCGCAATTCACCTCCCCCCCTCAGAACTGAAATGTTTGGTACTTTTTGTGTTGTATATAATTTACTGTAATTTTTTTTTTTTTTTTTTTTTTAGTTTCTTCCATTTAACGTAGTAAACGTAAAAAAATCCAAAAAATTCTGGATGTGATTTTGGGGGGGGAGCAGAAAAAATACCAATTTTTCTAATTAAAAAATTAGTAATTCACCAAAATTTTTTTGATGTATTTAACATCTAATGATAATTTTATAATAAACTTTCGTTATAAATTAACCCTACCCCAAAAAAAGAAATCTTATGTAACTTTTTCCATGTATAGTGTAAGAATAAATTATCAACAATAGGGCTGTATTTCAACTTTGTGGTTTAGTTTTTTTTTTTAACTTCAGGTTTTAAATTATTCGGAAGTTATACAGTATGTACTGTTATTACAAACGATTGATTTTAATCTACCTAATGCATGTTTGATTATTAAATTGGAATACTATTTAAATTGAATTATAGTTTACTTTATTTCTTTCTAGTTTTCTTTTGTTAAAATCTTATTGTATTTTACAAATGTTATGAGAATGCGACAAACTCTTATTATGAATTTCTTTGCTTCTTTTGTTGTTGCACGTCTTTTTTATATTGTTATTTATTTTTATTATTTTTTTTGTATCAATTTACGTGTTCATTGAAGGCGTGAATCCTGTCACTTGTATCCTGATCAAATTAGACTGAATTTACTTTATCTGTCTCTGTTTTTCATTTATTACTTAATTTTTTCCCCAGTTTTAGAATTATTTTGTGTTTTATTTTTTTTACATAAAAATAAAAAAAAATTTTGATTATTGTATAGTAAAATCATATCATAATGCATAGTTATTTTTTCTGGTGTATTAATTTATTTTATTATTGATTTCGATTATATTTCATTGCAATTGAATTTCTTGAAGTATTAATATAAATTTTATGCTTTGTCATTATAGACTTAAACAATTTTTTACTTATTATTAATTTAATCTCAGAATAAATTTGTTATTCTTTCCGAATTATATTGTACTAGATGTTTTATAAAAGTAAAAGCGGTGCAAAAGTTGGTAGACGATCAAACAAATTTAGCTACTTCCACTTAAGGTTTTCATCAGATAAGTTGAATTTTTCATTTTATCTTCCTAGCTATCACTGTTTATATATATATATATATATCATAAGTAATTTATTATGTAAGAAAAATATCAAATGTTGACTACTACGAACAAGGAGAAGTGTGATGCAAAAATGATATATACTCGTACTATAATAAATCTAAGAATTAAAAGCAAATTTTAAAAAATGTTTGTATGAAATGAAATCCGGACTACAGGAAAATCCAAAATAAAAAATATGTTTGAAATATGGTATCAAAGAAGCATATTAAAAAAATCTGATGTAAACATCACATGACTTCCTTGTTCGCCTATTAATTGTAATAGGCGTACAAGAAAGTATTGTGGTGTCCACATTAGATCTTTTCTTGGTAATAATATTAATAAACGTAAGTAAAAAAACAACGTGATAATGGAGTCGAAATAATTTCAAATATTGATAATACCAAGTACAGGACAGCAATAAATTAATTTTATTTAGGACATCAAAATCTAACCTATGTCTAACATATTTATTTTAATATTTTCTGCTGTAGGGGGGGTGGTTGAATTGAGATGAAATTTTATTGTTAAAAGTTTAAATAAACCAATAAAATCTGAAATGGACATAATATGACTTTTTTGTACACCTATTAAATTTCATATACACATTTTTTTTTTAAATGAAAAGTATATAAAATTTTATTTCTTAATAACTTCTGATATTTTTTTCGTATTATTTATTTTATTGTTATTATTATTTGGACACTTTTGGTTCAGTTGATTGCAGTTTCAGTTGAAATGGGAACTGCATAACTAGATGTTCTAAATCCAAAATTTGAACATTCTCCGGTTAATCTTTTTTATGAGTAAATACGTACGTACGTAGTGATGTCACGCCCAAACTAATCAAAATGGATATTTC
Organism: Zanna intricata; assembly: GCA_010016005.3. Classification (NCBI taxonomy): domain Eukaryota; kingdom Metazoa; phylum Arthropoda; class Insecta; order Hemiptera; family Fulgoridae; genus Zanna; species Zanna intricata. The sequence continues at coordinate 8,079 of JAAAKQ030189986.1, forward strand.
GTGAAATCTGAAAATCGAATTTTTTCGCGATTACAATACTTCCTTGTAAAAATGGGTACAGAAACAAAATGAGATTGTCATTGTCATTATTAAAAGTGTATTATTAAGCTTCAATTTCATCATTCATTGGCAATGATATTATGCGACTCCTTTACTTGCTAATTACACACTTTATTTCATTATAGAAACATTGTTTTTTATTTTTTTTGGCTCTAATTCAAAACACTGTATTTAATTAAAATATTAATTTATTAATTACATTTAAAATTATTTACGATTGTAATAATAAATATAATTTAAATACAACTTTTATTTAATTGTTGTCAATTGTCTTGTTTATGATACGGCATACGTTATATTTTTATAAGGCGTTACGTGTATGATAAGTTATAATTATCTTAAAGCAATTATTACCAGAACAAGTTCCTGCAATAACAAGTTTTTATATATGTATGATTGTCTGTATACTTAAATTAATAATGTATTTTTTCCCCTTTGCGTATCATCTTGTCAGTTTAAACAACGTAATTCAGATAGACCACTTTTTCAATTAAGCGACGTCTATTAATTATTTATTTTGTAAATCTTAATATTTAAAATTCTGTAGATAACGGTTATTTTTATGTTATACATGTAGAAGCTTAATGAAATTTAATTTCTAAAAACCTTATTTTACTTCTTTTACTAATTTAAAATTTATATTTAAAAAAATTATAATATTTAAAAATTAAAATATAATTATAATTATAATATTAAAAAAAAAAACAATATTTAAAAAAATGTCTTATTAATCCTCAAATTTTTCTATTACTCACCTAAATAGCAACTACATTGTTAAATTTTTATATATTTAACAATTTGGTTGGTTTACTTTTATGAAAAATCAAACAGAATATTCTTTTACAAATTTCAACGCAAATATCCATTTTGAACATCCCTGAATCTATTTTACTAGTTTCGGCGTGACGTCTGTACGTACGGTACTTATCTCGCGTAACTAAAAAACGATTAGCCATAGAATGTTCAAATTTTGTATTTAGGAATGTTGTAACATCTAGTTGTTCACCTCCCCTTTTAATTGCAATCAATTGAACAAAAGAGCTCAAAAAAAAATTTGGATTTTGGACTTTTTCTTAACTGCAGTAATAAGCTTTCATTGAGAGCTTTTTCACGATATATCATGTTACTTATTTTCATAAGTTCAATTTTAGGGTTTTTTCTATCATTAATACTCCAATTATCGATTATTTTCCGAGTAATAACCGTTTAAAAATCAATAATTTTTTTTTAAAGGTACGTTCCTTTGTTGAAATGTAAGAAAACATCTACTCCGATAATACATACATGTATAATATATCATCCTAATGAATACACTCAATAGTGTAATGTGGTAAATAAATGTTGATATTTTTAAATAAAAATTTGATTCATTATTTCACGTAGTGCTGCAGAAAAACCAGTGGCATCGAGCAGCTGCCCACAATAGCAGTTTCTATTCATTGATATTACGTGATTGTACATTTCTTTTACTTTCCTGGCATCATAGTTCTAGAGCTGTGCTGTAAGATGGAAAGTATAGTAATTACTCAAAATATGGGGTATGAGTTTATTTTTTTTCATTTCTTGACGTTTCATGACCTAGGAACGTAAAAAACAAAAAAAAAAAAAAAATAGGGGGATATTTTCGTACAGAAACTTTCGTATGAAATTTTGTACAGAAACTTGTGTACATGGAGCAATTTATATTAAATTTTTAGAGCTAATATCTCAATGGAGAGAAGTTTTTGGGTCAGTTTTTCAAACTTTTGCAAACATAATCGCACTTTATATTAAGCTCAGTAGGTGCCTGCCTGCTTACTTTACTGTTTTTTTTTTTAAGTTTATCCCAAAATTCCCCCTTTCCCAAAAAACAAAAAACTTATCTTTTTATTATTTTATTACATATTATTTATTGCGTATTTTCTAACCAATTTTTTTAAATGTATTTTTGATGCATATTAGTACTGCAAGCAACCCCAAAAAATGCTATTGGACAATATTGGTGATGGGGAATTCGAACAAAGTTTTAAGACATCGATTTTTTTTTTAAATTTCACAATTTTTTTGGCTTATTTAAACTTTGTCAGTATTTTTGTCAATACAGTATACGTTTTTTTTTTTTTTCAATGTAGTATTGTGAGTGCACTTGTGTTTGCGTAAAATGCCTTATTCAATCCAGTTGAATTCTGCATTCGTTCTGGATCGTTTGAAGAATCGTATCAAGTATTCGTAGACAAATTTCCAAATGCCTGTATCTCAGCGAAGAGTAGCATACAGGATAAAAAAAAATGACGTACTATAAGTTCGGTTTCAAATGCAAAAAAAACATGGGCAACCTTCCGTTAGGACTGCAGAGGCATTGCCGATATTGAAAGAATTACTGTCGGTCCATAAGAAATCACTACCAAAGTTATCTCATCAATCTGGAGTAAAATGCACAACTTGTAAATTTCGTCAAGGATTAAAATGGAAACCGTACCGCATTTCAACTATATAACAACTGAAGGAGACAAACTAACCGAAACGACTTGATTGTTGCAATTGGCTTCTCGAAAACATTGTTGATGGACAGACAGACCCGATATTGGATTTCATGTCAGACGAGGCAAGAGTTTCATTTATTCGGCCATATTCGCAGAACACTAGGTATTGGACGGTGAGGAGAACGTTGGCTCCACGTTCCCCAGAGTTGTCTACTTGTGAGTTATTCGTTTGAGGCTATTTAAACGAGATAGTTTATGCATCTAATCTCCATAATATTGGTAGACTGAAGGTGAACATTCAACGAGAAATCAACAAAATTGACGATAACGTTTTGCGTCTGAGTACTCTCAATATGATCAGTCGAGCACAAAAGTGCGTCGATGCCCATGGTGTTCATTTTGGACATCTTTTGTAACAATAAGGTAAATAAATGCAACATTTAAATGACGTTTTATGTTTATCTTATTTAATTTATTTCTATCATTCATAAAATTTTATTCCAGCATAACCTAACGATTCTACAGCGGTTAAGTTATGGATTAGGAAGCTACTCACCGTGAATATTACAATAAAATTTTTACTAATTCACCTCCCACTCCAAAAAAAAAAAGAAGAGATTTTAAGTAACTTTTTATTGGTTGTATACATTTAGTAGAATTGCTTTTAGTTTCTTTCATTTAACGTAGTAAACGTGGAAAAAATTTAAAAAAAAATTCTTGTAATGTGATTTTGGAGCTGGGGAAACAGAAAGAAATAAAAACTACTGATTTTTCGAATTTTTAGGATTGTTTTGGTTTATTTAAACTTATAAAGATAATTTTACAATAAAACTTCGTAATAATTTACCTTTTACCCCGAAAGAGAAATCTTTAATACTTTTTTCATTTATAATAATTTTTCCATTACAGGAAAATAAATAACTATCCCAGAAGAGTATTAGAAATTTGTTGTCAACTTTTTACTTCCTTGTTGTACAAGGAAAGTATTGTAATCGCGAAAAATTTCAGATTTCAATGGAAATATCCATTTTGACTATTGCTGAATCCATTTTCTGTAATTTCGTCTTGACGTCGGTACGTATGTACGTGTCTCGTATAACTCAGAAAGGATTAGCCGTAGAATGCTGAAATTTTGTATTTAGGACTGTTGTAACAACATCTAGTTGTGCACATCCCCTTGTGATTGCAAACGACTGAACCAAAAGTGTCCACAAAAATAAAAAATCCAAACTTTTTTGGATTTTGGAGTTTTTCTGCAGTAATCAGCTTTCATTGAGAGCTTTTCAAAGATATATATATATACATATGTTCAAGATTTATAACCTAATAAAACTTTTATTAATGAAATATTTGGATTTTACAAGGCACATCGGTTCGAATCTCTCCTTTTCCATCATCGCCTTTTGCCGGCCTCCGTAGCCGAGTGGTAGCGTCTCGGCCTTTCATCCGGAGGTCCCGGGTTTGAATCCCGGTCAGGCAT
>JAAAKQ030189997.1:0-12079 GCA_010016005.3 Zanna intricata
GGATGCAGGCAGCCAGTTCTTCGACTTCTTGCCAATAATGCTTTCCTTGGAGCATATGTCCCACCAGATTATCAGGAATCAGGTGATCTACACCCTTGAGCTGTCGGACTCCAATCCACCTGCTGCACTGGAAGAACGTATGCTCTGCCATGTTAACACCATTACAGTATTGACACTCCCGAGTGATTCGCCAGCCGAATCGGTGTAAGTATTTGGCGAACTCACCGTGCCCAGTAAAGAGCTGTGTGAGAAAGTCGCTCATCTCCCCAAACACCCGTCCGAGCCACGGCTGGAGACGTAAAATCAGGCTCCTTGTTCAGGCTCCCTTTCCCGCAGTCTCCCATTCCAGCTGCCATTCTTCTGTCCGCATCCTCCTTGACTCAGATTTATTCATCCCTTCCCGTGTACGTTGTAGTTCCAGGGCTCGCAGGTGAATGAATAGGTGGAACGCCTGCGAGCACCTCGGACGCGACGCTGGATATGGTCCGGTACGCCGCCACGATCTTAATTGCGGTACGGCACTGAATTGAGGCCAGTTTCCTCCTGTTTCTTTGGACATCAAGCTCTTCGTGCCATTCCGGCACCGCATACAGCAGGATGGAGTTGACCACGGACAGCATGACTCGTCTCTTCCCAGCTCGTGGTCCTGGCTTGGACATCATGATCTTACTCAGGCCCGCAAGGGCCCCTTCTGCTTTCTCCGCCGTTTGATTAACATGTGGGTGAAACGGCTGGACTTGTCAAGCCACACGCCCAGGTACTTAGCACTCTTACTTATCCTGATCGTGTGGCCTTCAACCGTCACCCCCCTCAGCCGTCTTTAATAGGTCAGGGCCAGAATTGTGGTTTTCATTGGAGCTAGTTTGAGCCGCCTCTCTCGCAGCCACGCGCTCATTCTCCGTACAGCTTCGTTGGCAGTCTCCTCGACCTCTTCCACTGTGGAACCAGGTACCAACAGGGCCAGATCGTCAGCGTACGCAACCGCCAGGACTTCACCCGGCATTTCTTCCCTCAGCAGGCCGTCGTACGCCACGTTCCACAGTAGCGGTCCAAGGACCGATCCCTGTGGTACCCCTCCGTACATGCCGAATTCTTCGGTCCCTTCCTCAGTGTCCGTGCTGACTCTTCTGTCATGAAGGTAGTTGTTAATGACAGACAATAGGGACGCATTCACGCCTTTTTCGCGCAGTTCCCCTACAATAACCCTCTAGGGGACACTGTTGAACGCATTCTGTATGTCAAGGAGAACTACCAACGATAAGTGCCTGAGGATGTCGTTTTCGCCCAGTCCAACACGTGCTGAATGGCATCCATGGTCGATTTCCCTTTCTAAAAGCCGAATTGCCTTGGGGAAAGACCCCCTATCCCAGCCAGCTCCTCCTTTAACCTCTCAGCCACCATCCGCTCATAAACTTTACCCAGTACGTTTATGAGGCAGATGGGGCGGTATTTAGTTTCTCTTCCTTCCAACTATCCGGGAAGTATCGCCCTGTAAGGGCGTCATTCATCACATCAAGCACAAGCCATGGATGCCTCTCAACTAGCTTCTTAATTGTAGCCACAGGGACCCTGTCAGGGCCCGGACTCTTGTTAGCATTCATCCGGGCCGCCGCCCACTTCAACTCATCTATCGAAAAGCGCGGTGCGTGACCACCTTCTATTACCTCCCAATCCTCCTCAGTCACTGTGAAGAGCGACACTATCGCTCGAAGAGCTGTACACGTGACAACCTGGGGAGGCGCTTGCCGAATTTTTCCATCAAGATCTGATAAGCCTTCCCCCAGAAGTCGGCATCCAGTTCTCAGACCAGCTTCTTCCAAGCTTCCCGTTTGGTCTTGGGAGCCAATGACCTCTTCCACCTCGTCATCCACCACCCTGATTTGTTGGACTTCCGAGGGTTTCCACCTCCAGGTCTGTGGAGATCTTCGCCTTCCACCGTTCGTCACCACAAAGGTGATCGCCTTGTGGTCACTCAGAAACTCTTCCTCCAAGATGTTCCATTCCTCCACCTGTTGGGCTATACCTTCCACCACCAGACTGAGGTCCAGCACAGACCTGGATTTCTTTCTTTCAAACGTTGGGGCCCCCACCACATTCAGAGCCACGAGCCCCAGTGCCGCTACTATCGCCGCAAACTCGTAGCCCCGAGCGGTTGATCTTAACCCGCCCAATTCGGCGCACTCCGCATTGAAGTCCCCGGCTAGTATGACGGGCTTCTTGCAGCGTCTGTTGGTAATTTTCAGGTCCCCAAGGAACTCCTGGAACCTGTCTGGGCTGCAGTTGGGAGATATGTAGGCACTGACTACGATGTAGTCAATCAGCTACATGAGGACGAATCCCCTACCCATCGCCTGTCGCAGGAAGGCATGGTTGTAAGTGACCAAACGAATGGCCGCACCTCCTTCCTGATCTACATGCCAGGGGCCGTGTCCCACAATGCGCCGATTAGGCTCAGCAACGATCACGAAGTCAGAGCCTTTCTGCATCGCGGAGGCCCATAACAAGTCATGGGCCGCCTTGCAACGGTTGGTGTTTAGTTGGATGAGACTTATTACGCATCTTTTTACACGTCAAGCTGCCAACTTGGTGTCCTAGCTGCCCGCAGTCTAGGCACTTTGAGGGTGCAGTACACGTGGACGAATGTGGCCATTATCCCCACAGTTGTAACAGCATGAACGTCTATCCGGTCCCCGACAGGTGGTCGCCTTGTGGCCGCTGCCCCAACACTTGGGAAACAAGAAACAATGGGAATCCTGCACTCTCATCTACACTCTGCAGGATTGCCATCCAACAAGTATCCGCCCAGAAGAGGTAAATTTCCTTGCATCCTTCTGTGGTAGCAACACGGTCGCAATTTGTGTGCTTCCGTATGCCGGCCTGAGGGATGTGACCTTGACCACTTTCTTGTCTTCAACGTTGTTTGTTACTGCCACAAGCCGCTCCTCCTTGGTGACCATGCAGTCAAGGCCCCTGACATAAATTGCCGCTGGTCTGGCATATGCACTTCTGTCTAGGACCTTGACCTGTGGTGCCGTCTCTTGTAGTTTTTTCGTGAGTGACGGAGTAGTCTTTTCTCCGTCCTTCAGTTTGACTTCCACCGCCTCTACTCGTCCTTTCTCTACTGAGACGATGCTGTCTGCTAATTCCGTTCCTACTGATGTCTTAACTTGGCGCAATAGATCAGCGTATGTGGACCCGTCCTTCTTCAGTATCACCGTGAATGTCGCCGGCTGGTCTGGTGATGTTTGTTTCTTCCGTCCACTTTCCAACTTATGGACCAAGACTATTAGGGTCTTCTTTCTGGCCCACATTTCCACTGTTTTCCGTGCGTAGTCTCCTACTGTGCCATCACTTATGGCTAGATGAAATGCACCTGGTTGTTTTTTGTTGATCAGGTCAAGGGCTGACCAGAGTTGGTCAACCATTGTCAAATTGTCGCCCTTCACCAATACCGTGAAGTTATCCTTGAGCTCCTGCCCATCTTTTTCATCTCCAAGTATGGTGGCCCCAGAAACGTCCCTGATAACCTTTCCTGGGATCAGTTGACCTTCTTGAAGGATTCTCCTTGTCCCAGAGGTGAGCTTCTTCAAATATTCAGACAGCTTGTCTTTCCCTCGTTCATTTCTATCCACCACAAAGACGTATCCCCCTTCTTCAACGTTTTGTGGTGAGCCTTGTTTCACCTTAGTTTGCTCGTATCCCTCGGCTGGCCATTTCATCTCAATACAATCCTTCAGGTCGTCCAGTGAGCCGGTGCGCAAGGTTTCAATGACATCGCCTTTTTGAGGCCTTCTTCTGTCTGTCTCTCTTATCCACCAGAGCGCACTGCCTTATATTTTCTATTACCGCTCTAGACGGAGTTAGGAAGCTATGTTGGTAAGACTGCCGCTGACGGAAGTCTTGTTCCTTTGCTAAAGCACGTGGTATTAGAATATTAATAAAAATAAGTTTTATGAGCTAATAATTGCTACAATTGTTCAAAAATCCAACACAAATTATGATAAACTAATAAAAGTTATTAATAACAGATAGTTTTTGCCTATATACAGCCAGTTAATTTTATTATAACTAAAATTAGCAATACCACGTGGCGATAAGTTATTCAAAAAACGTCAAAATATTTGGACAAACAACTTATAGTTACAAGAAATAGTGTATTACAACCAGAATTTACTTAAACTAATAGTATAAAACAGTTTATGACAGTACATAAGCTGTAAATAGCAACTTACGAGAATAGGCCAAGCCACGTGTTCGTATTTTAAGTATAGGGCACTACCAGTTATTTAACTAAATAAACTCTATATTAAAGCTAATTTGAAGTTATTACCACCAACCTTTTGTTCAGAACACGTTGTATATTAATAGAGAGTTGCACTTAGCACTTTAAACTTATATACTACACTTGATGTTGTCACATAACCATACTTATGGCAGTCCCTCCCGTATTTAATCCAAAAAAGTTAATAACTTATGCTAGAATCATCCGATTTCGATTATTTTTATATAAAAGTGAGCGAAAACACGAGTAGTAACTGTCGGTAACAGAAAATTTTTAAAAAACTTGAAAAAACAACCGAAAAATAAGAAAAACCCCGAGTGCCAAATATGGCTACCTTTGGTGGTTGGGTTTCAATTATCCACACGTCTCAGGTTGTCGACCTGAGATTGTACAAGACTAACACTTCATTCACATTCATACACATCATCCTCATTCATCCTCTGAAGTAATACCTTACGGTATTAGTTCCGGAATCTAAACAGAAAAAGAAAAAATAACAAAACAAGATAAAACGTACTGTATGAACAATTTTATTGCATTTTGCAATTATAATGCATACAATAATGAACTTTAACCAGTGTTATAATAATTAAATATATAACAAACCCACTTAACAACAATTTTATAAATTTAGTTCAAGCGCTTTCGGAACGTAATTATTCCATCATCAGGAACTTAAAAATATGTGTTTTTTTAACTTTAATTTCATAACTAAAAATTCATAGTCTGTGTAAAATGTCTATCAAAATTGTATAACGGTTGTCGGCATATGTTTAAAATTATGTCGACTTAGTCCTGTAATTGTAAATGTCTCGACTGTTACAAATTGGAAATGGTATGGTATGATCTACTCTTTCTATAGTTATAATTTTTTACCTGTTTATACAATATATCATTTTCAAAATAATTATCAATTGATTATCATTAATCAAATATTATCTCATTACCCATTACATTAAATTATTGTCAATGTTTTTTTAATTCGCAATATTGTGAATTAAAATTCATTAGCAATCGTTCATTCAGTGTTTGAATAAAAGAACATAAAAAATTTCAAACAAAAAAATTTAATTTTGCTTAACATATTTTAAAAAGTAAACTGAAATTAAAACCCAAAACTTTTATTGGCAGACTCGATCTTTCAAATAATATATAAATTGCTAATAATTTAGAAAAGTACGATATCTAATTTAATAAGGATAAATTAATGAACGAACAAATAAATTTTGATCCAGTTATTCTTCTTTTCGATTTGTGGATGTCTGCAGGTTTTGTTTGTTAAAAATTTTGTTGCAGGTACCTCAAAAAAGTGAATTCAGAAGAGACAAATCTGAGGACATAGCAGGTCATTCTATTTTTCCTCTACATCTAACCAGCGATTTGGAATTTGTTCATTTAAAATTTGCCGTGACCTTAGATAATAATAATGTGATACCCCATCTTGCTGAAACATACGTTATTATTTAATTTTGTCCAATTTTTTCCCAGATATTTGGCAAACTCCTATCAGCTAACAACTTACAGTAAATATCTCCTTCAAGATTTTCATTTTAAGTATCAGTAAAAGGGCCTACAGTACAATGACCAATGATTCTTTCCCAAACGTTCACTATCTAATGATGGTTTTTGTATGAGCTTCCAACATCCATCTGGGGTTATCGCTTCATTATCAACAGCTTTGCTTATTCACATAGCCATTTAATATAAGATAATATGTAGATTTTATTGAATAGGTAAAACTTGCATCAGTGTCTAATTTTTGCATTATATTACAATATGAAACTTGGTGGTAGAAATCATCTTTCGAAAATTCTTACACTAGGTGTATCTGTGTAACTTATAAGTATGAAATTTATTTCTTTTTATAATTTTTTGAACTGAATTTCAAATTGGACAGCAACTTTCCGAATCAATGAATAAGGATCTTCAACCAAGGCCAGCAATACATGTAATGACTGCATCAGTTGGGACTGTTCTTTGTCAATGGCCGATGCGATGGTCTTTACAGTACTGGTTTCTTAAAGTAGCTGTAATATCTTGATTACAACAAATTTACTTATTGGCTCTCTATTGAGAATCAATTAATTAATAAATAAATCACATATCATTTAGAAAGGCTGAACTCTATCACCATACCCGTAAGTCATCAACGGTTTATTCTTTCGGTTTCACTTAAAGAAGGTATTGTTATTTGAAGTTTTAATATTTAATAAAACTAAATAAATGACTGAGGAAACTAAGAAATAAAACTTTCACCGAAAAAACTTTGAACCGGCAGACCTACAACTTAATTTTTGCTTGCACTATCAAATTTTACCATTAGAGAATATGGTGAAGTAAAAATGTGAAATAAGGAGTTAATATGTTGCATTGTTTCAAAGTACTAGAAACTGCATCGTTGTAAATTAATAGCTGATTAACTCAAATTTATAATACATTTTTTATGTAAGTATTTCCAACTCATTTTACAGTAACAAATATCAGCTGGTATTAACACTGCAAGTGAATTTTACAAAATAATATCAGTTGGTATAGCTCTTTAGTTTCTTGTTGTATTGTTAAATAATAGTTATTGTTTATTGTAATCAATATTCTAACACTGTTTAAAATTCATTACCGTATGTAGTATGAATGCAAAATGCAATCGATTTGTTTATGCAGCACGTTTTACCTCTTTTATTTTTAACACGATTTTTCTTCATTGCAACTTTTAGTGTTTATACCCGTAATTGGATATGGAAGGTATTAACAAAAAAACGGGATTCACCATTGTTTTTCTTGTTAAATTTTACATCGAAATCATATGGTACATTTTCACTTTCCTATTTAAAAAAAAAATCAGGTTTCATTCATTATCGGGGATTCAATATGATGGGCAGAAATTAAAAACCCGCCATAATGCACAATTTTTTAACAATGTACAATCTTATTCTTTCTGCCTCTAAATTACTTCTCAGATATGCAGTGTAAATTTGTTTACGTACTGAAATATCACGCTTTACATTTAATTTATTCTCACGATGCAATAAAATTTTATAAAGCTCAATGAAAAAGAACTGTGCTTATTATATCATTCACCTGCACGAGAAGTTATTTTTATATATATTAAACCATTAACTAAATCATATATTCCTATATATATACAAACTTTTGCTAAATTAATGTGTTTATAACACTTTTTTTTTTTATGTGTAAATGGCAAAGTAATAATAAGCTTAAAAACTGATATTGCATGCATTATAAGTTTGACAGCTATTAAAGTATGTGAATATTAATTAATTTGTACTGTATTGAAATAAAGGTTTTTTAAGACTATTGTAATTACATTTAAAGAACATTTTGCTGTTTAAGTGATTATGTTTTATTCATTAAATATGTAATAACCAATTATAAAATAATAAAAGAATTGTCGGTAAGCAATTCTACTTTCTATAATACTTGATTGAATTGTATGAAAGAAGACTACATGAATTTTTTTATTTTTTCTAAAACCAATTTCATAATTTAGATCAAATTAGTAAAAGAAAAGTAGTATGAATTTAGAATTGGGATAGAAATAAGGGATAAAAAAAAATAGGACTGCTGAGAGTAATTTGTAAGAGAAATATGAAACGATAAAAAAGTTTGCTTAGAGTTTGACATGCAAACTAGTATTTGACAACATTAGATGGAAGTGACTGATGTTCATACCATGAAAATATTAAATAAATTGAATAACCGAAGAGTTATACCCCAGAGCAAACATAAGAACAAAAGAGAGAAGAATGAAGAAGTTGAACTGGATCAAAGAGTGAGGCATCAGTGTTGCTTGTTACCTATTATATTTTATCTTCATCTAAATGTTTTAAGAATGCTTTAATGGAAAAAAAAAATTAATATATAGATAAAATTAAGTCAAATTAACAGGTAAATTTAGTGGTTTAATATAAAATCTGTCTAGAAAAAATATGAAAAACATAGAACCCCATAATTGTAATTTTAATGAAATCCGGGGTGAAGAAAAAAATTGAAATCAAAAAACATAATATTTTCAATTTGCACAAGTCAGCTGCATATAATGCCTATAAATACAGATTTTTTGTCACCTGCTACAACTCATGTCAATATCAAGACAGGCAGTTGTTTGGGATGATCCTGCTATCATCATCTGGTGTTCTACTGATGACAGGTTCCTTATCCCATTGATGTCTCTATCTATCACTGACCTAGTGGTAGGATATTGATAGTATATCCTTCATCTTCTGGTAGTGTCAACTCTTCAGTTCATCCATTTACTTCATCCTTCTTCTTCTACATGTCCTCTTTCCTTTAACTACTGCAATGTTGTTATCAACATTTCACTTCCCTTAACTACATATTCTGACCGGTTTCCTTTTCTTTTGAATACTTTTTGCATAAATGCTCTTACTTCTTTAATCCTAATTATTTCTCATTCCGTACTTCATCTTTCATGTTTCTTTTCCCATCCTTCTCAATATCTTCATTCAAAAGCATCAGTCTATTCCCTCTTCCTCTTCTTCATCATCACACAACAAACACTACATATATAACATTTATATAATGTCTTCCTTTATTGTATGTTTGGAATTTCACTCCATAGTAATTTCTTCTTCTCACTGAAGATTTCTTTGCAAATAGCATCCTTTCTTCTTACTTCCATTGTGCACTTCTTCTCCTTTGTTCATAATTCCAAATATATGTAATTTATCTATTCATCCTTCACTTGTCCTTACTACAGACATCTTCTGTGTTGTTTACTTCCATTACTTTAGTTTTCCTACATTTATTTTTATTTAATTTTCTTTCATTCCTTCTTCCAAAGTTTTTAAAAATCTTTTAAGCAAGTGTGTGTTATCAATGAGAATTATCATACAATAGACAAGATTAATGAATGTTATTTTTAATCTTCTTATATAGACTCCATCTTTCTTTCTTTTAATATATTCCCGTTATCTTATCTTCAATGTAACTGTTAAGAGTGAAGTTTAAAGGCAGTATAATTCCTTAAAACTTTGATCCCAGACCCATCCAGACAGTCATATTCTTATATCTTTTTTTATCTACTGTTTATTTCATGTATAACACTTTAATTAACTTTCTGTCTTTCCATTTTGCTTTTTTCTTTTTATTTATCTTTATCACTTTCTTTTCCTTGACTTTAGCATTTAAATTTAATAAATAAAACACAGAATAATTTTTTCTTGCTCTGTAAATACTTCTCTCCAACCTTCCTCAGCAGCCCAATGGCATTTCTAGATTCTTTACATTCCCCGAAAACAAACTGTTCCTCTTTTCCATTCTCTTTAATCATTCTTACTAACCTCCAGTTTAGTACTCTTAATAACATTTTAGGGAGATGGTCAATTACATTAATTGTTTTGTCGGTATATTTTCTACCATCAGTTTTCTTTGATTTGGTGTCATTACCATTTTCACAAGTCTTTAAGCCATTCTTACTTATGAAGATTCTTTTGTACGGGAAGAATGGGTTGAATGAAATAATGTTACTCACCTGAGGACGGAATTTCGTCCGTTTAATGATATAATCCATTGAAATTTGAATGATAATCTAAAAATATCATAATTTCAGATGGTCGAACAGACAACAAATCGATTTTTGAAGCAAATTAATCACAGAATTGTACAACATTTCGTAAAATTAAATTAACGAACAAGGAATTATTTCGATTTTTTATGTGGGTAATAAGCAGAACCGTTTAGATATCCCTTACTTTCTCACATCTCACTTTAAAACTTACATCCCTCAATTGCAATTGTCAATAAAATAATCGAATGACTTCCTGTAATATTGAACATTTTACATTTTTTTTTTAATATAAATAAACAATATTATTAATTTAATTAATTTTAAAATAAAAATAATGACACCTTTTTAAGTTTCTTCAAATATTCAAATAAATAGTTATTTTCTTAAAATATATTTTCTCTAAAATTAATGTTAAAGAGCTATTATGTTATGACAGATTATATATATATACACAATCACACAAAAGAAACGACTTGTTAAATTAACCTTAAGGCAATATTCTTAACAAATATACTCTGCATGTTGCGTTTTATACATATTTTTCGTCTTTTAATAACAGAATGAACTGATGTTAATTATATTATATTATTTGTAATGAATTTAATTATGTAAATAATTATGATTATAATATTACTTAAATAATGTGCAAAAACAAATTTTCTCTGGATGCGTAATTTAGTTCATAATTAGAAAATATATACTATTGACCAGTATTTCTCCCACTATTAAAAAAGTGGTACATATTCTTTCATTAAATTATCCGGAGAAAAAAAATTCCCATTTTGATTTCCTGAGAGGAAATTGTGATGATTTAATTTATGTATTGAGACAATTGTGGAAGAGGTAAAAATAAGAATAATACTGGGTGCTGTAATAGAGCAAGAAGTGATGATCTGTTTGTGTGAAAGTGTGGGCTTGCAAAAGGAAAGAAACAGAAAAAAAGCCTTATTGCGTTTTGTAAGGAAGACACATTTTTATGAAAAATGTAACTTGAAGGTTATAAAAAATAATTTTACACATAAAACTTCTCAATTCGAAGTAAATATCAAATTCATTATTCTGTTCCGAAAAAAGAATTTAAATCCCAATAAAAAAAGACACGCGAATTGCCAATATCTGACATCAATAGAGCCATATATGAAAAAAATTGAAGTTATATTAAATTGTATATATTCTTCTGCGTCACTTACCTCAATAAAGTACAGTAAAGAATGTAGTTACAGTATTAAATTCTGTCCTTATATTACACCACTCTGCAACATTTTTTATGTTTTGATGGTTTTATATTATTTTCAAAGTATTTTCATTGCTGAATCCAAATATGGAATCTGTTTTCACCTAACACGTATAGATTTCATACAACCTGCCATGATATTATTTACATTTCTACATGTTTTGTATATACGAGAGGATATTTTCATCAATACCAAATTGGTAGATGGCATCACTGATCAGAGCGCCGTTTGCTGTTTCCCTCTCCACAACTAGATGACACAGCTTGTTTGAGGTTGTGTTATTGCTGAGTGTGTAGTGAATTCAGTTTTAAGTTGTGAAGTGACGTTTGAATAAATAAAATGAGTTCACGGAAGTGTGTAAAACAATTCGGACATATTCTGTTTCATCTGTGGAAGCTATGTTACTATAAAGCAGACACAAAATATAACCAGATTTGTAAAACAAGCTTATCTTGCTTACTTTAGTATAAAGGTTGGGGATCAGGACAAGAGTTGGGCTCCCCATAAAGTTTGCAAAACATTTTTTGAGGCTTTGAGGCTCTGGAGTTACGGTAAAAAGAAATCTATGCCTTTTGCTATTCTTATGGTGTGGAGAGAACCACAAAACCATGTAAGTGATTGTTATTTCTGTATGGTTATTGTTGAAGGACACAATGATAAGAATAAAAAGAATTTAACTTATCCTAATATTCCTTCGGCTTTGAGGTCAGTTCCTCATAATGAGTCACTTCCAGTCCCTTCTCCATCAGCAGAGCTGGAAAAAAATTGTTGTCGACTCAGATTCTGATCATAGAAGTAGTTCAACTTCTGATGAATATTGTCCGAATGAGGACGAACCTGCCCCTCAACTT
Source organism: Zanna intricata (assembly GCA_010016005.3). Classification (NCBI taxonomy): domain Eukaryota; kingdom Metazoa; phylum Arthropoda; class Insecta; order Hemiptera; family Fulgoridae; genus Zanna; species Zanna intricata. The sequence continues at coordinate 11,917 of JAAAKQ030189997.1, forward strand.
TTCAAGCAGTGTGAGCTCAATGATCTAACTAGAAATTTAAATCTTTCAAAGGAGGCTGCTGAGTTACTTGCTTCACGACTTAAAGGTAAAAATCTTCTAGCTCCTGGCACATCATTTTCGTGGTATAGGCATAGGGAGAACATTCTTCTGCCTTATTTTGAAG
>JAAAKQ030190008.1:0-12079 GCA_010016005.3 Zanna intricata
ATACTAGATCGTGGATACCGGTGTTCTTTGGTGATTGGGTTTCAATTAACCACACTTCTCAGGAGTGGTCGATCTGAAGTTGTATAAGACTACACTTTATTCACATTCATACACATCATCCTAATTCATCCTCTAATACCTTACGGTAGTTCCGGAGGCTAAACAGATAAAGAGAATGTATAAGTAGGTGAAACTATTTGTTAGAAAACAAAGATGAACTATTTGTAATAATAAATAAATTTAGTAAAACACTGACGTGCAAACTCTTACACAGACTGTACAACAATACAAAAACGTACAAAAAATTCATAACACTCACTGGCCGAGTCTAATCTCTAGCAAGTTATAAGAAATGCAATGTGTAAGGGAGTGCGTTTTTGTTACCGACGATTTACTAGAAGTGTCTTTGTAATGGTAACTAATACTAATCGACCGAAACGCGTCGCTTTATATACTGTAAATAAAAAGTTACTAATTTTTATATGAGTAGTATTAGTGTCAGTGGTACGCCATACACTTGTTTATCTCATTAATACTCTTTTAACACAACTGTACGGAGCTTGGATTCCGACAGTGTTACCGACGTTATAACCGTTACTATTATTATTAGACGATTCTTTAAGCCCGATTAACTAACATTAAGAACAATACGTCGTTAAGTATAAACAAGTTAATGTTAAACAATATAACAATCCACTTGCATCATTAAAGAACATCCCATTCGTAGTGTAGTTATTTTATACCCTAGAAGAATTGTATAGATAATAAGAACCTGAATTCATGAACTTTAACGTAATTTTTTAATAATTCCCACGTCATGCTATTAAACGTACCTGAAAAACATTTTTAAAATTAACGACATTTATTTATTTTGGGTCTTATAATTAAATTACAAATTCAAATTACAAATTTTTAAAGTTATTGAATAATTTGTAATTTCGTTTAAAACTTTATTATAATTATTTTCTTAAAAGTTGGTAACCTTGAAAATTGGTAGAAAAGTTGTTTTGGGATTATGGAAATATCACATTATGGTATTTAAATATTAGTGACGGTAAAATAGCCTATGAGAAAAATAAAGTTATTCATATTAGGCTTAGAACTTTTGGATTATGAATTTCTTTCTGATTGGCAAAAATACATAAATGCACTTCATGAAAATAAATATTTGGAATTATCTTTCACTAAATTACTCTGTAGAAAAAAAGACAAAGTGTTAAGATATTACTTAATATTACAAAAAAATTTCATTTTCATTTATCTCTTATGTGTTATTTATTAGAAGATAATACAGGTTAATTACAAATGAAATATACACTTTCGACAGCTTATTAAAAATTTATTTTTTATTAGTGGAGATGATTACTTACATGGTTATATAGAAAAATTTTTTTACGTTTTTAATTACTCGTATAAATGTTCAGTGTATGCACCGTTTTTAACACTACAGATATCAAACACGGTACTCGAATTCGTCCAAACACGTGCAAGCATGTCCGGTTTACAGTAGCAGCAACATTTGTGATGCGTTGTTTTAAGTCGTCGTTATCAACAGGAAGGGGAGTTACAAAAATTTTGTCTTTTACACAACGCCATAAAAAGTAGTCGCAAGGCGTTAATCGTGGGACGTAATGGTCAACGTTTAAACACTAGCTTTTCCTCACTTGCACGGCCAGTTCAATGTGTGGGAAGGAGTTCATTCAGATAATTTCTGACCTGTAAGTGCCACTGAGGCGGAATTCCATTTTGTATAAAACCGAAATTATCACCATCTTCCTCGAATTGAGACATCAGCTATTCACTTGAAGGGCTGATGCTATTTAAGTGAAGTGTTTAACATCTCTTGATAAATTAGTTTGCTTTTTAGCACAGTTTTGGTTAGCACATCTTTTCAAGATGTGACAGTAACCAAACTACCGGCCCGTACATCTTTTCACGAGATATAGTGCAAAACTCCTTGGAGGAATCGTGTATATGTAAATATTCACTTGGGTTTTCTGTACCCCATATTCTTACATTATGTCTATTAACTTTTTCACTAATGTAAAAACACCAAAGATTAGACAATGAAAAAAGCAATCATCATCAACACATTCCTGCAACTCCGCACAAAAATGTTTACGTAAGACTTTATCGTCGACATTAAACTTTGTACTAACTGTAACTTATAAGGAGTCAATTTCAAATGATTCCGCAGGATTATCTACACAGGTGGTTGAGGAATTTGCAATTCTAAACTCGCTGATCTAATCGGTTTGCTTGGGCGACATTGATACAAATCACGAACAGGATCTATTTTTTTTTCTGAAATAGGATATCTTCCAGCACTTTTCTTTTTACACAGACATCCTGAATTTTCAAAATTGTTTATTCCAGTCATAATTTGATTTTCTTATTGGTACTGATTTACCATATTTTATTTTGAAATGCCGCTGCACACATTAAGCGAGTTTTGCCACTCTGGTAACATGACACATCAATCCGTGAGATTAGAAACAGAGCAGGTATATCAACATAAACTTTAAAAAATTCCCTGTAAAACCATATCATTTACTGTATTCATATACACCAGTTACATTTGTTATAAGCTACCGAAAATATATATTTCATTTGTAATCACCATGTATATTAAAATAATAATATATTAATTCTTATATATTAACTCTTTCATTGGCGAGAAGCAAATGGTAATGAATTTTTTCACCAGTAAAATTTATATGTAATCAGATGTCTTCTTAAGCCACGAGATTAAAGGGAAAATTATTATTAATAAAAAAATCTGGGAAGTAACTATGTGACGTGATATTTGTAATTTTACCTCTCTTCAAAGTAGTGTTGGATAGAAGAAAGATTATTAATTAATTGTATTTCGTTAAACTTCGTACATCTTCGAGTATTATCGGGTAGAAACTATTTTGCACAAGATATGTCAATAACTGCCTGATATCGTTTTATTCCTGTATCAGTGTGTAGATATTTGTGAAAAGTTCTCTCTTTCTGTTTTTATTGGGAAATTATTTGTTAGTTTTTACATTAATAGAAACGAAATACCAATATCATATTTCTAGCTGGATGTTACGAGGCTCTGCTGATAAATTTTCCACATATATGCGTAGCATGAGAATGAAAACTGATATTGGAATTAAATAAAAATCTGGCAGTCTTTCTCGGATCCAAGCGGTCACAACTTCTTCACCTAATCATCGGTGGTTTAATGATTACCTTTAAGATCACTCTTGAGATGAGAGAAGAAGTGGAAATCGCGTGGAGTCAAATCCGGCGAGTATATTAATAAGCTCAAACTTCAGCTTGCGGAGAACTATCAGAGAGTTTCCGCGGTACCCATCGTGCACAGGTTTTACAATAACCCAACTACTCGTAATTTGGCCTTCTCATTCTATAGATATGCCTAACTGATAGCATGCGTGGCTGGATGATTCGCCGATCACTTTGAAGCAAATCGTCCTATTTCTTTCGTTGTTTCTCATCAGTCACAGAAACTGGTCGTCCGCTGCGAGGTGCGTGCTCAATTGTCGCTTTACCAGGTAATATTCGCGAAATTTCAGTTACAGTACTCCTGAGAACAGCTTTACTACCGTAAACCGATTTTAAACGATGAAAAATATTCAAAGGAGTCACATTTTCTGCTGTTAAACATTCGATCACTGCGCGCTGTTTTAACCATAATGACATATTGGCTGTAATCGACTTCATTTTAACTGCTACTGAAAACAAATAGTTTAACGGATTTCATCACATTATCACAGGTTTTTTAGATAGGATTTTAGCTATCATGTACTGTCACGCCCATCTCCATAGTACCTTTTGTCTCCGTGTAGCACGCTAGTATGCGAAATATATCAGCCGAACCTCGTAATGTTAATTAACATTTTTAATTTACTATTTTTATATTTTTAATTGAATTCAGTGAGTCTGTTAAATGATTAATCTATTTTTAGACATTATTACAGTGATAAAATGGTTTATGAGACCATGAATTAGGTTATAAAATTAAGTTTTGAATTTAATTTTAGTCCGAGTAAGCAAACTATGTAATCTTATTCTGTTTTATAATACTACAGTTATATAAATTTAATTAAAATTTATTTTTGTAAAAAATGTCCTATTTTATAATTATATTTCAAATTAAATAATACGTATAAGAGAGGGGATTCTCTCCGCTAAGAGAAAACTGGATTAGTTGATGGTTGGACAGTAGAAGAAAATATCAGTAGGTAGAAGAAATTATTTTCTACATTGACAACATTGTATGTATATTTAATGTTTAAATTTATTAAGTAGATACTGCAGTATATTAAGAATTGTACAACTGGAAATCCCTTAATCCTGCAAAAAGAAAATAGTAGAAGAATTAAAAGCTTGTAAGTTTTGGTAAGATTGTTCATTAATTTTGACTTCCATATACGAAGTAAAGGAAGTATGTGAACGCGAAAAATTTCCATTTTTAGATTTCAATGGAAATATCCATTTTGACCATCTCTGAATTTATTTTGACTAGTTTCGACGTGATGTCTGACGTCAAAATCCAAAAAATTTGGAGCTTATTGGTACCGTTATTGAGAGGTCTTCAACGATATTTCTTTTCATTGGTTCCAGAATTATAGCTTTAATTAATGAAATATTTTGATTTTACAAGGGAAAGATACATCGGTTAAAATTTGATTTCATTACTTTTTTTTTAAATTTTTGATTGAACTGTATTGATTTATTAATTAACCACATTTTTCAGGATTGGTCGACCTCTCTCTTCATCTGTTTAGCCTCCGGGAATACCGTTTAAGGTACTACTTCAGAGGATGAATGAGGATGATGTGTATGAATGTGAATGAGGTGTAGTCTGTACAATCTCAGGTCGACCACTCCTGAGAGGTGTGGTTAATAAAAACCCAACTACCAAAGAAAACCGATATCCACGATCTAGTATTAGGATTGGTCGACCTTAGAGTGTACAAGACTACACTTCATTCAAATCATCCTCATTTATCCTCTGAAGTAATACCTTAACGGTAGTTCAGAAGGCTAAACAGAAAAAGACAAAAAGTTAATTTTTTGAAACTTTTAATAAAATTTTCAGTAAATTTTTTTATAATATTAACTCTATTATTAAATGAAGTATATGATAGTTTAGAAATTACACGTTCCGCTTCATTTATGTATATTTGAGTATTATAATTTTTTCTCCCAGTTCTGATATTTAAATTTTATATTAAAAACCCTCCTATCTGTGATATTTATTTATTTTAATAAAATAATTGATTAATAAAGATTCGTTAGTTATAAAAATACAAATTATAAAAGACACAGCTGGATAAGTTCATCGTAGTAAACTAAGGCAAATTACCCTTTGAAACATGATTTTATTCTTAAAATATGATGAATTAGCAGGAAACGAATGACTTGCTTAGGCATTTAAGTTAATAATGAATATAACAGTTACGTAGTGTAACGCCATGAACCAAACAATAATTTCTTTACTGTTAATAGCACCGTGTCTGCATAACATTGACTCTCCTTATAGCTTATTCTTATTTATAGAATGTGGAATACGAGTAAAATATTTTTAAAATATATTTATTTAATTATTAAATTACCTATTTATTTACATGCTTAGTAAAAGTATTAATTAACTATTTAATGTTAATAAATATTCAAGAAAATTTCATCTTAGGGGTAGATTATAATTATTTAAAAAAATTAATTTATTCGTTGCTAAAGATTCAATTTTTTTATGTTTAGCACTTTCTGTGAGATTTCTGCTTCGTCAAAGATTATACTTGAAGGAATACTTGAAGATTATACTTGTAGTTTAAAATTACAGTGTTATTATTTACATTTGTGTTATTAAATTACAGTTATTATTTAGTTAAAATTACAGCGGTATGTTTATACCAATTATTAAGATGATAAACATACTTGTATATTTTTTAAGTTTTTATCTACCTTTTCAATATAAATTTCCACATATAATTTTTGATGAAGCAGATCTCTTTCCAAAACCGATAAATGTAAAGGAAAAGAAAAAAAAAGCAAAAAGTAAATGAGAAAAACTAATTTATGTAGCCAGGGAGCTCTGACTACTGGGCCTCCGTGGAGTTCATTATACTTATCTTGTTAAAATAATACTGATAAATAAGGATTAAAGTTTTTTCAATTTCTGAAAACTATTATACGGAATATCCGAGAATTATCTGAACAACTTTTATATTGAGTAAATAATTTATTAAGATAAAAAACGGGTTGTATGAATTTAATTGATATTAATTTAGTTTAACATTATAATATTTAAGACATTCAATGTCTGCAACATTAGAAATTTCCGAAATACCCAACCGGTAGTCATTTTTACATTGTTTTCGTTGTAAAATATTCACGTCTATCAATCAGTTCGAATGCGTTAACAATCCTCTCAGATCCCGAATCCAGCCCCATTATTTCTAAAAACACTCAAAGGAACGAAACGCAAATATCAAATACGTCCATAAAAAAAAGAAAACTAAAAATTAAAACCGTCAGTTAAAAACGGTGACCTGCTCGATGAAATAAAGCCAGAGCAGCAAGGGACATCAGCCCCTCTGCGAATTGTAGAAGGAAATGCAAACTTCCGCCATCCTTGCGTTCTTTTCCGTTCCACAATCCTCTCCTTAAGCTCATCAATATTCACTACACGAGTTTTATTACACTATCCTTGATTAACCTCAAAGGAAAAAATCACTTGTTGTATATATATATATATATAAATATATATATATATATTCGGTGCTCTAGATGGCCAAGCGATCGGTCTACGACGTCCAATCCAACGATTTTGAAATGTGTTGTTGAGGGATTCGCGCACTAATAAATCCCAAAATGGCGACGCTCTATATCGTTGGAATGTTATTTCGGGTTGTAATTCTTTAAGCTGAGGGTAAACAAACCCTTCTAACAAGGCCAGGTTGATATTCTGAGCTTTGACTTAAATAGACTCGTGAAATATAGCGTTGTCCGAAGACATAACTTATTTTTAAGGTAACAATTGTAATTTTCAATTATTTCAATCATTTCCACAGCAATCATTTCTTTTAGCAATGCGATCTTGTGATGTATTGTGCTGCAGTATTTGTAATTTATAAGGTCGCGGTTGTAATTGTTTTTTCAAATATCGTGAACGGTAGACCACAGAATTCCGAGTTGATTACCCAGGGCTGTAAACAAAAGACTGACGAATGATCTCCATTTTTTCATCTGATGTTCTAGGCCTGCCAGAACCCTTCTTATACTTCAACACTGCCAGTTTCTCTAAATTTATCATACCATGAATGAATACTTGTTCTGGAGGGAGGCTCAAGTTCTAAAATTGCCTCAACTTGTGTGTCTGATTTTATTTCAATAAACCATTCTATGCATCGTACTTTCGTTTACGGATTCATGGCGACTGACGTCTATGGCTACTTATTCGATCATAGCGCTAGCTGTGCCGAGGGAAACTTTATGAGTTACCTATTAAAGAAAACCCAACCATTAATGTACGGAGACTCCGTAAGTATAGTGTAATTTCTTCAGAATAACTTTGGTTAACACAGTTAACACAGATCTCGAAACTGAGATCTAAAGTATGCGGGTTTCAGAATAGTCGGCCTCCTTTCCCACCTTAAAAATGTTATAGCTGGTTATTCGTTCTTCGTGAGAACTAAAGGTCCTTTTCTCAATAACCGAAAGAGAATATTGAAAAAGACGAAGAGACCTTTTTTGTAGAAAATGTAATTTCAAATATTGAAAGTGGTGTCAGAATTCGAATTATTAAACGGTTGGACCAAAGAAAAGTTGAATATCGGCAAGGAACATAGTCTATTTGTTACCATAAGCCATTAAAATACCATCAACTTGAAACTGTGAAACGTTTGTTGTTCTGTGTTGTTTTCGGGTATAAAAGCTATCTTCATACTAAATTTCAGATCAATCCGTTGTGTAGTTATTGCATGAAAAAGTAACAGACTCACAGACACCACTACATTTTTAGATAACGCTGGCCGAGAATTCACCGTACCACCTAAAGTTAGAACTAAAACTTTGTAATGAGTTATAAATGAAAAGTGCGATAAAATAATAAATTATTTTATTTACTCATTTGATACAATACGTAGTATTAATTTTAATGGTCCAGTGGGTCTGTGTGTTCGCCCTCATGTTGCACGCACAATTCCATACGTCGCCATGTCTTCTGAACAGGCGACGGAGCATTTCTGGTGTTACGTCACGGAAGGCGTTCCTCACAGCGTCACGCAATTCTTCATTTGTGGTGTAGCGACGTAAAGATACTTGATAATTCCCAATAATGAATTGTCTAGTGTGGTGATATTAGGACTTCGTGGTGGCCATGATAACGGAGTTCCATGAGATCTTTCTCGTAAAGATTTGGTATCAACCATACCTCCAACATCTGTAATTAAGTTTGTGCATTCAGTGGTGCGTCAAAAAAATAAGGCCCAAACAAATGACGAGCTGACATTCCTGCCCATATCATGACGTACGCTGGATTTCTTTCCAACTGTGTCGCATAATAAGGATTTTCTTTCGTTCAAATTAACACATTTCTGGCATGCTAACTGCGATAGATTGCACATTCGTCGGTAAAAAGCACCTTTCCACGCTGCATTGCAGCAGGGAAGTTTTCTAATAAAGGTCGGAGGATGCAGCGCGACTTCCATGTCTGCATCTGACAGTTCATTGATGACATGGAACGAAATAGCCTAACTTTCAACTCCTTTTTCGTATGGTCTTTGATTGTCTTCCCCGGTATACGAAGTTCAGCTGAGCGTTTAGAGTTGATTTCATTGAGGATTGTTCAATGGAAACTCTAACAGAAGCACACGTTTCAAACGACGTTAACTTTTGTCCACTTCGGAGCCTATCTTTAACACTGTCTAATTCAAAGGCACGTTTTTGCCAAGCCAACATTGTTACTTTTTGGGGTAGCAGCTTATTAAAGCGTTGCCGAAACATATAACAAGTTAGCTTCATTGTTTGATTCGTATATTGTAGTTAATGAACCGATAAAGTTGTCACTTACCACTCTTCCACTCTGTAACTACTCATGTCAGCCATTTTAGCACGTTTTTTTTTTCAGAGTGTGTGACGTAAAAAAAATGTTGCCAATCTATCCCAACAAAAATACCGTATTTTCTAAACATATCATATTTTTCGTTAACTTTAGGGTTATGGTAACTTCCCGGCCAGCTGTATATAGTAAATAATTTATTAATTGCATGCCGTAATTTTTCAATCCTTCAGTAAGAAGTGTTATTTACTACAGTAATATTAAAATTTTTTTAACTTTATTACACTTTTTTCGATTTCTCATAAAATACCTTCAGTTTTTAAAAGGCTAAAAAATGAAGAGACTTCAGCTAATAAAAATCAATAATAATTAATTTTTGTAAATAAACACAATTTTTATTCATAACATATGTAATTTCAATGTTTATTTAGCTGGTCTCCGTAGCGCGAGTGGTAGCGTCTCGGCCTTTCAGGTCCCGGGTTCGAGTCCTCGGTCAGGCATGGCATTTTTCACACCCGCTACAATTCATTCATCTCATCCTCTGAAGATATACCTTAACGGTGATTCCGGAGGTACAAAAAGAAAAAAAATAAATATTTTATTTATTTCATCGAAAATAAAACATCCAATTCGAGATTACATAAAAATAAGTACACATATATGTTTGTTATACTTATTTTTTGTTCCAATTTTGTCTTCTACTGTATTTAATATTATATGAATATATTATAGGAATTTATATTTAAAATAATAAAAATATATATAAATCAAAATTCATATAATAATAATTTTCCCAATAATTAAATAATATTATTATTTATAAATAAAATTTTAATTAAATTCAACTTATTTTAAAATTTATTCATTGTACCATTTGTTTGAAGTGTTAATCAAAGGAGTTTTTAAAATAAAAAAGTATAATTAATTGTTAAATTTGATACTTGATTTTAATGTTTTTTTCTAAAGTTTGTCGTATTTAAAATTAACCTAAATTTAAAGTCTTAATTTTGGTTTTATCATCAATTTTATTATGAGATATTCGCATATAAAAAATAACTTTCTTTTTGATTGTGTAATTCAGTGTTTATTAATTAAGACTTAAATATGAATAATAATGAATTAAGAACGGAATTGCTTTGTTAAGAATATGAAAAGTTATGGAAAATGATTTTAAATAATAGACTAAACGAAGGTGTAAAAAGAAATAAAAATTAATGTCAGGGAAAGTATTATTTCATGAGTAATAAATTTCTATTGAAGTTATATACATATATTAAATTGCCAACTGGCTAAACGTTCATGAATTTAGGTTAAACAAGACATTAAGAAAACTGTTTGATCTATTCATTATAACGAGTACCAATCTATTTTACAGCAACGTTCATTTTATACTATCATCAATAAAATGTACTAACCATATATCTGATTGATGTATAATCCTGTATGTATCATCCATTAAGACTGGCAGATAAGGTCATACATTTCTTCATCTGGCGTAACAATCATACTACTAGCAATTTAATAATTACGATTAATGATTATGTTACATTAAAAAAAAAAAAAAAATAAAAGAAAATGTATAAAGTAAGTTGCAAATTTAATTTTTAAAGCGCATGCGTGCACGCGTTTGTTACTTTATTAGCTATGAATCTGAGGAATCTCCATTATAATGATATAAAAAAAAAAGTCTCTTCTATAGAAATACTGCTTCAATTTTGCACGCGTCCCATATCTTATTCAAAATAACATGAAGAACTCGGTTGTCGACCTTTCCTTACTTGTGAACTACATTTATTAATTTTGATACGTTATTTAGCAATAACCAGTGTCAGATCGTTCATTATGAATTTATATAAACTGGTACAGATATATATTTATATTCTGTGCAGACGTTTGAAAGGTTTCTCAATTTAACAGTAGTGATAAGGTAACATGTAATGAACTATAAAAAAAAAAGTTTCGGTAAAATTTTGTTTTGGTGCGTATATCTTTTACCAGATAGCAAAAATTATGCGTTGTCATATTTTAAATCATTATATAGAATTAAATAATTAAAAATAATTTTTTATTCAACCATTTTATTATATTTTGTGTTAAAAAAATTAACATACTATAAATTTTGACTACAATCACTTATGAAAATTAAATACTGTGTAAAAACTTTTTAATAATCCACATTATTTAATTACCAGTCAGCTGATTTATTAAAGTTGGTCTGAGCACGTGCCCTTGTCAGCAGATACCCGTTCGGCCCCTCTAAACCAATAATCTTCAAGTATATTTCGTGTAATTTTAAACTATAAACACATAAGTTAATGCATTGTTGTATATATACACTCCTTACTACCAGTTATGACATAATCAAAACATAATACTTTTTAATGTGTGGTCTTTACAATAAAAATCACGTTAGTTTGTGTTAATTATTAAGCAGAAATTGTTTGTTTTGATACAGAAATTTTTATTTTAAGTTTGAATATTCCTAAAAAATATTTATTTGTTTAAAAAGGTTGGTTTCTATTATGTAACAGTACGGCTGAAAAGTTCGTAGGCTAACATAGAAAAAATCTTTTTTTCTATGTTAGCCTATTAATTTTATTATTCAATATAGTTGTCTTTGAGGGCGATACAACGATCATAGCGGTCATACAATTTTTCGATACTATTTTTATAGTACGATTTGTCATTAGCCTCAAAATAGGCTTCAGTTTCGGCGATTACTTCTTCATCGGAGCTAAATTTCTTTCCAGCGAGCATTCTCTTGAGGTCTGAAAACAGGAAATAGTCGCTGGGGGCCAGATCTGGAGAATACGGTGGATGCGGAAGTAATTCGAAGCCCAATTCATGCAATTTTGCCATCGTTTTCATTGATTTGTGATACGGTGCATTGTCTTGATGAAACAGCACTTTCTTCTTCAAATGGGGCCGTTTTTCCGCGATTTCATCCTTCAAACGCTCCAATAACGCTACGTAATAGTCGCTGTTGATGGTTTTTCCCTTTTCAAGATAGTCGATGAATAT
>JAAAKQ030190019.1:0-29723 GCA_010016005.3 Zanna intricata
CCTGAGATTGTACAAGACTACACTTCATTCACATTCATACATATCATCTTCATTTATCCTCTGAAGTAATACCTTACGGTACTTCCGGAGGCTAAACAGAAAAAGATAAATTAATATAGTATGTATGCTAACTTTACAGGGAAAAATAAAATCTCAAATTTTAAAGGAAAGTAACTGGTCCACTAAATGTTGCACACAAGCAATCATTTAACTGATGCAGTTGAGATTTTTCTTAGCAAGTAAGATACATTATTTATTGCTGACAGTATTACATCCTTCTTCTTCTTTTTCTGTTTAGCCTCTGGAACCACTATAAAGTAATACTTCAGAGGATGAATGAGGATTATATATATGAATGTAAATGAAGTGTAGTCTTGTACAGTCTTCGGTTGACACCTTCCTGAAATGTGTGGTTAATTGAAATCCAACCACCAAAGAACACCAGTATTCATGTTGTAGTATTCAAATTCTTATAAAAGTAACTGCCTTTGGTAGGATTTGACCTTTAGAACTTTTGACTTCAAAGTCAACAAACTGATTTGCGATGACAAGATCACCACTAGATCAACGCAGTGGGTACATCTAGCACGGAATCACCAAAACAAAGTTTATGTATGCTGTGGAGTGTGTGACTGTTGGTTAATACATATTGTTACATTTAGAAAAAAATATGGCATGAATCCTATGTGTATTATTTGTAATTGTTTTAATTACTGTGTAAATAAAAATTGTACTTATTTCTCAATACTATTTATCAACTCAAATAAATTATAGTTTATTTAACAACTTAGCTGCTGCAATAAATAAAATGAATAGGTAATATATTAAATTTGCAATATTGTTGCACATATACTTGCTGTATAACAGAAGAACAATTTCAAAAAATCTGAGGTCGATAGGTAAATCCTAACTAAATATTTGGAATTGACATCTAAAAATACTTAAGATTCAACAAATACTGATCATGTAACAAAATCATTGTAACCAGTGTGATTTTAATTTCACATGTATTAATTTTGCAACCATATTTATTGTTCTCTTCTCTGCTGGATTTTGTGATTACCGATTTATGATTACCATTTTATAATGTTGGATAAAACAATTATAACATTACTGTTTATAACAATTTCCCACAATGTTATATTTTATATTTGGACTGCTTAAAGACTTATATTATAATTTATTTCCTACAACTACCATTTAGTAGGTGTAATATAATATTGAGAACTTTTGTGAGTGCTGTAACAGTTATTTTTGAGCAATTGTGAATTCCAGTCATTTTTTTGGTTTTTTTTTAATATGGAAAAAATTTGGTGTATTTGAAAAGTTACTATTTCACGTGATTATGATTTATTTAATGTTTAATTAAACATTAGCAATGCTTGTTGTACGAGGGTGAATCAAATATAAACCATAATCTTTTTTTTATAGATTTATTGATTAATAATATACACAGTTCATATACAATACATTTGCAATATATACCTTCATCATTTCTCTATATAGTATCCTGCACGAGCTACACATTTCTGCCAGTGATTTGGAAGTTTGAATATTCCTTGTTCATAAAAAATTTGAGGATGAGTCATCAACCAATTTTGCACATGCTCCTTGATGTCTTCATTGTTTTCGAGTCATTCTCCTCCAAATGATTCTTTCAAAGGTGTAAACAAAAAATAGTCACAGGAATCAAATTTGGACTGTAGGGTGGTTGAGGATTTCCCAGGACATTTTTTCAATTTATCCCTTATCAGAAACACAGTATGGTGTTTCTCTCACAATGATCTGGTGTTGCCATGGAGAAGAAAGACATTTCTGATAGGAATACCCCGACTTTTGTTTTGGTGACCAGCTTTTGTTGACTTTTAGCAGCTGGCAATATTAAGCCACATTCAGTGTTTATAGATTTTCTCCAAAATCAATGAGTAAAACTCCCCTGGAGTAAAACAAAATCATTGTAAGAACTTTTCCAGCTGACAGACTGGTTTTGGCCTTCACTGGGCATCCCTCATCCTTTCTTCGCCACTCTTACTCACCATTTTTAACTTCGGAGTGACTGATGACCTCATCAGTGATGAAGTAAATATCACATGTGACAATCACATGTGAATGCACCTCAAAAAATCATCCCTTTCTAATCAAAATTGATTTAGAAGTCTCTCAAAGATTTCCAACCTGACCTGTTTTTGATTTTTGGTCAACAACCTTGGAACCCATCAAGCACTAATTTTTCTAAAGTCAAGATGATCAATGATAATGGATTGAGCATTTCCATAACTGATACCCACTTCTGACACAGTTTCTTCAACATTGAACTGATGATCATTTTGATAAGCTTTTGAATAACACGGATGTTGCTAGCTGTGAGTTTGACCATAGGTGTCGATTATGATTTTTGTTTTTTACTCTTTATTGCCTGCTCTTAAATTGTCTGGCTCATGTATACACTCGGTTCTGGGGCAGTGTAGCAGCCCCAAATTGTACCTTTAAATGAGTTAAAAATTCCATGAGTTTAACACCTTCATTAGTCAAAAACTTTATGATTATATGTTGTGCAACAGACGACGGAACCTCTTCTGTACTGATGATAGAACAGATCAGAGGAGCTAAGCAAGTTGGGGTTCCCCCTCTCTAACATGCTGAACATTAATCCCCACTCCGCCAGTCCAGCTTGGAACTCATTCCTGTGTAGAATAGTAAAATTACTGTCTAAATTTGATTCACCCTCGCATTTAAATATCTTACTGAAGTTTAGTAGTTATTGAAACTAACCGAAGTTTAGTATTGCAAGCAAGAGGCACGTTTCAGATCATTGTAGAAATATCTTCAGAACATCTGAATGGCAATTTATAAATGAATTATTTTAATTTTGAAAAAAATTTTATTTATATCAGATATAAAATTTAATTATTTATTTAATTGGTGTCTACATTAGGATGAAGAAAGATTTGATAAATTTCTTGGATCACCTTATCCTTGTGAAATATAAGTATGTTTTCATACTGCTGGTAACATTGTAAGATCTCTTGCAACCAAGATCTGCTGCTCTGTTAGATATCAGAGTTCAGCTATAGGTATACAATTGCCTTCAGTCCTTAGTGTTGCTTCATGTTATTATCCACCTTGGTGACCGTCTCATCAATTTCTTCTTTGTTTTATGTCAGAATAATAAAAAAGAACACAAATCCGCTTTATTTTGCGAAACAGATTTTGTGATGTTAATAATATATTCTATCCTTAGTTTTACATTTTGTTAGGGCTATCTGTTTACATTCAGGTATTTAAATTACTGTAGAGAGTTTCAGCTGTTGATGTCTACAGCCATGTTGCAGTTGGTTATTGTATTACTTTGAGATACCTCCCAAAGTAACCTCAGTTAATTTTAGACAGTTTTAATTTTTAGACAAATGTTAAATTGAAGGTCTTGTCTTTTTTTCCTTTATGTACTTCTGCTTTCTTTTGAATTGCAATTATACTTTTATGGAACTTCAAGGGCACTTTGTCTCTTTCACATATTTTACTAACTTCTTCAGTCCATCCAATTCTTGTGTTGACTTAATTGCTTACTAATTCTGATGGTACACCTCTATTTGTTTATTTTTTGAACTCTAGCAAATTCAGATTTAATATTAAACCTCTTTGAACTCTAGTCTATTTCTATTACTCTTAACACATCATTAGCTAGTTTTCTTAAGCTGGTTTTCTATCTGCATATCTTCTGTATGTTACATGCTCTCCCATAGAATTATTTTGTTTATACTAATGTTTCTCCTCAGTCAGCTCTCTGTTACTGCCTTTGATTGTCATTTACTTCATGTTTAAATTATTTCTCAAAAGTAAGTAAATTTTGTAAACTGTTAGTTATTTCTTATTTATCAGTATGATGTAGGAAATCTCTTTGTTTTACTTTAATGAAAGAAAAAAGCAAAATGTGAGTTTTGAAAGAGAATAGTTAAGGATATTTGATTTTCAAACATTTTTAAGAACAATGTGATAGTATGTTGGCGTGGTAGTATCTCTGCTTTTCTAAGATTTTGGGTTAAATTTCAGTCATGTGTATGGCATTTTTTTCCATGCAAATTAATTTTCATAATTATAGTGTTTATGCCTGTCATAGTTATTTTTTTATTGATTATCATCTTACATCAATATCATAAACAATGTATTGTTAGTAACTATTATTGGGCATTACAAGTAATTTGTCATTAAAAATATGAATTGAATGATAAAATAAAAGAAACTTTTATTTTAAACTTAACAAATGCTGTTTAGTAAACATTGTAATGCAATGTTGAAATATGAATATTTTTGTTTTCTGTTGATATCTGGGAAATTAGAACTTATATTTTGAATATAAAGCGTGAATTTCAGCAGCTATTGATGAAGTTCTTATCTTTATTTTCAGAGAGTTTATAGGTAATATTGTTGTTCTTATAAATTTAATTAAAAACATTCTATAATGGAATATTTTCCAATCCTTTAAGATGTTTATTATTATTCTCCTCCTTAAGAAAGATTTAAAGATGTAGCACATCTTGACAGATGCTGTTGCTCTTATTATTATCTATTAATGATCTGTCGCAAAATCTTGATTGAACCATTCAGTGTTACTTCCACAAGATAACACAATTGTATCTATATATGAAAGATACTTTCATATTTGAAAATTTCACAGCAAGGGAGCTGCATAAATATTGGGATTTGTAACTATCTAATATAAATGTGGATAAAGCCATTTCATTGTGCTGTGCTTCTCCGATAAATGTAACATTAGGTACAATTAGGTAGATAGCATTTCTTTTGTCCATAGTGTGAAATTTTTGGGTATTTTTTTAGTATTTTTTTTGAAGCATCTTAATAAAGCATTTAGCTTTTCATCATTACTAAATATCTGTTATATAACAATATTCTTGTATTATAGAACAAAGGTATTATTCCTGTATAATGGATAATATAGTAGTATCTAATAGTGAGGAAGTGAAATTTCAACAGCAATTGGCTGTCAGGTCTTGTTTAGTTTCCATAAATATGAATCAAGTAGATCAATATATACTAAATTAAAAATTTTAACTTATTCATGTGTTTTATGTATGAATATCCAATCTTTGCTAAGAAGAAGTCATTTATTCTTAAAAAATTAACAGTGTCAATCTTTAATAGACTAGATAAAAGAACTCAATACTATATATTTCAGCTTGTGAGAAAGGGTTTTATTATACTTTCATTGCTATTTTTAATAAGTTGCCAAACCATTTAAAAGATTTATTTGAAATAACATTAAAAAATTTCCTTTAAAAAACTAAAAAAACTTTTTTTTGTAAAGAAATTTTTTTAGGAAATCATTAATGAAATAAAGAAAATCATTAATGATTTTTAAGTAATTTTAATTAAAGATAACAAAATTTTAATTGAAGATAAAAAATATGAATTTTTTGCATTTCAGTTTAATGCTACTAAGTGTGTATTTAAATCATTTTAATTTATGCCTTTTTTTTTTTTTTTAACCTCCCGAACCATTGTCTTCAGAGGATGAGATGAATGAATTGTAGCGTGTGTGAAAAATGCCATGCCTGACCGGGATTCGAATCCGGGACCTCCAGATGAAAGGCCGAGATGCTACCATTTGCGTCACGGAGGCCGGCAGTTTATGCCTTGTGATCTATTTTACAGTTACTTTATAAATTGAATATTCTCATTTATTTACTTTAATATTATTTCATTATTTTTATTTTGCATTAACACCATTGACTTTAATTTTGTGATGCTACTCTGATTAGGTTATCAGCATAATCTTTCTTGATCTACCTACCCATTCAGGCAGTTCCTTTGCTTATCGTGGAATATCTCTCTTTCCATTCCTGATGTGATCTATATAATATATTCTTATATATGATCACAGTAAAAGATTTGTCTATTTATTATTAACAACAAGCATGAGTGACTGAAATAGTTTTTTGAGTTCATTAATTTTTCTTTTAATATAAATATTAATAAATATCTTAGCAAATTACATTCTAGTAGGCTTAATTGTCTGTTAAAATTTTATGTACATTTTAACAATTTTTTTTTTAAAGTTTAGCACTTCTCCTCTAAATCTCTTTGAAAATGTTAAAAGCAGTTACAAAAAATACAGATAAATATAAATTAATACAGATAGATAGAATAGAATATAAATTAATACAGATAAATAAATTTGTGTGTACGCTTATGCGCATGTATTTGTGATTTTGCCTGAATATGAAAGGTACCTGAAAATAGCAATAGAACAAATAATTAGCTTTATTTAAGGAAATAGATCATAAGTTACAGAAAGATGATTGAAAAAGTGGAAGATAGGTGAATATGTATTAAGACAGAAAGAGTAAAGAAGGTAAGATGCTCTATAGAAAATTTAATATATTAAGGTTAATAACAAAAAGTCAAAAGAGAAGTAGTTTATAGACAAATGTTTACATATAGAAGATTTCGATTGAAGATGACATATTAACTTGTATAAAACAAGTAAACAGTACTATAGGATAAGTGGAGGAAGTGTAGAAATGAATGGTAACATGATGTATGAGAAGGAAAATTTATGTAAAAAGTGAAAGAAATATCTGGGATAGTATCTAAATTAATAGAAAGGCAAATGATCTTATATTCGATAAATAAAATGGAAGAAGATGAAAAAGGAATAACAATCTTGAAATTGGAAGTTAGGTAAACAGTAAGAGATTTGAAGAATGGAAAAGGTATTGGAATAGATGAAACTACTAACAGAAGTGTTATCGAAGAAAGTCTACAAAGGATAGAGAATTTGTGTAATACAATCGACAATAGTGGATGCAGCCAGAAGACTGATTTCAATTCCCAAAAACATGATGCAGGAAAGTGATGTGCAAATTCTGAACAGAAGACTGAGTTAAAAATGAGGCAAATAATTCAGAAGAGCAATATGGATTTAGGAAGGGAAGGACTATGTCAAATGGGATGAACTAATGGAATTATTAAGAAGCTAAAAAGTTGATAGGAAAGATAGATGATTAATTGAATAATAAGAATAAAGAATGATCAAGCTAATTGGTGTGACCTAGGAAGAGGAGTAAGGCAAGATTGCTGCCTATCACCAATCTTTTTAATGTGTTGTTTATTGTAGATACAATCAAGTAATGTGCTAGAAGAAAATAAAGCAATCATTATAGGAGAAAGAACGATAATTTTCATGAAATCTTCAAAATGACATGGTTTTGTATTTTTAAATGATGAAGCACAAGATACTCAACAGGAAATTTCAGTATTAGAAGGCATTATAACAGAATATGGAATGAAATTGAAGGATAGAAAAATAAAAATAATGAAAATAGAAAACATAAACTGATAAATGTCTCTACAAAAGAGGTAAGAATTGAACAGGTAATACATACAAATATTTATGTTCCATATTGACAGAAGGTTGCAAAAGTGTAAACAAAATTTAAAAAAAGGAAGAATTTATTTTAAGATAAGTTTGTTAGCTGATTTAGGTTTTTATTTATTTATTTCTGATGAATGAGTAATGCATTATGAAAATATCCACAGGAAGAAAGAAAATATAAGACAGTATGGTATAGACAATAATTTAAAATATTTAATATTTCCATGACGTGATGTAATTTTATTAAATATTTATCAGTCCTAAAGTAAAGTTTATTGCCACTAAATTTATTATAAAGACATAATGTGAAGTTGACCTCCCTTAGAACCACCTGTATACAAGAATGGCTAGATTATCTTGTTGAAAAATTTCTTAAAATGCTTATACTTGAGTTGTATAGTATTCTGACTTCCCTTATACTTCATTGGTGATTACAAATAATGAATTATTGTGTCTGTTAATACTGAATTTCCAGTCATTGACACTTTTTGTTTTTCCTCCTCTTTATAAATAAAGATATTAAAATATCTTGGTGAGGAAAAGGCAAAAGTAAAAGAAAAATGCTTTCATAAAAAAAAGAAAGAAATTTAAATTCATTAAATAGATTTTCTTTGGAATTAGTGCCATAAATAAACAAATATTTAATTATGTAAATATTAGAGTAAAATTAAATATAAATATAAACATTTTTGTGTGAAAAAATTGAATTAAATAAGATAAGAATATAAAAGTTTATTAAAAATAATCTGAAACTAAAAAACTGATGGATATGTTATGAATTATACATCTTTTTAGTAAGGAAAATGTAAAAAGGTAGAAGAATTCTACCACATATTTAAACTGACCATTTCTATAAATCAGTATAGCTTCTGCTTCTATCAAGCATAGCTTTTCAAAATTTTAAAGCTAACAACCTATTACCTATAACAAATAGAATCAGTTATATACTGAAAGTCCAATATGAATGTCTCTTGTGTATCCACTTGTTAATGTGTTAATGACTACAGCTAGAATTTTTATTCTTTTGCGAGTTATTTCTGTTTGTTTCAGGTTGAAGCAGGTCAGTACTGTACATTTGTAATTCATAATAATGGTGAAATGAGTGCTTGTGGTAAAGGTAGTTATGGAAGGTTGGGTCTTGGAGATTCCAATAATCAGTCAACACCAAAAAAAGTATGCATTGATGCTCGAATAAAAAAGGTTTCTTCATCTAAAGGTAGTGATGGACACACACTTGCATTATCAGAACATGGACAAGTTTATAGCTGGGGTGATGGTGAGTAATATTTGTTATTACTTTTTATAGTAGTTGTAGTACTTATTACTTTTTAGTAGCTTTTTAGTGGTTGTCTTTTAAGACAATTTTCCTATTATTGGAGTTAAATTAATTTTTATTAGTATGATTTTTTTTTATGCACAAGCCTCCTACTCATTTTTTTTTTTTTTTTTTTTTTAATTAACCTCCGTAACCACCGTTAAGGTATATCTTCAGAGGATGAGATGAATATATTGCAGCGTGTGTGAAAAATGCCATGCCTGACCGGGATTTGAACCTGGGACCTCTGGATGAAAGGCTGAGACGCTACCACTCAGCCACAGAGGCCGGCCTCCTACTCATGTCCAATTAAACTAGAAGATGTATTATTTTTCACCATCGTTATTTACTCTTGCTTCCTTTTTTTAATAACATGTTGAATTTTATACAGTTTGATATCATTATGTTGTTAAAATTATTTTCTTGCAGAAATTTTAGAAAATTAATTGGGAAGAGTAGAGTTAAAAAAAAATAAATATTCTTGTTTTGCAGCAAATATTAGCTCTTGTTTGGTAAAGTTTTTATATAGTTTGCTGTATTCTTCTTCTTACTTTTGTTAAATTGCATCTTTGTCACCCTGCTGTTTTTTTTATTGATTTTCTTGTAAAGAGCCCATTTTCCTACTAGGATTGTATTTTTATAGGTCTAATCATATTTTAATAAATATAACAAATGTTAAAAAAATTGTCCTAAAAAGTAAAACAAAAATTATGATTTATATTTTTTTAATTTTGATATCTTAAAACTGTCTTTAAATTAAGAGTTAGTAAGTTGTATTTAGTTTTTAACCTAGTAGCTATTTAAAAAGATCTTAGAACTTTATGTTGTATCATTGTCATTATGTTATACATCTGAAAAACTGAAATAAAAAGTAATAAAAATATAAATTAAATTTCCTTGGGAACATATGTAGATCATCACTACAACTAGGGAGAGAACTACTGTTATGCAGCTCTTGCATTATCAAATAGACAAAAATTAAGATACTGGGATACCATTTTTTAATAGTTTTGTAGAAACTAGTGATGAAATAATAGTGAATGTACTTAAATACTTATAAGATCGTTGTAATAACTCTTTAATGTTTCACTTGTTTACTTAAGAATGCAAGTTTCCTTTCATTTTAATTTCTTCAAATTGTAATTTTAAACAATTGCAAAGTGTTTGATGTTTATAATGTTTATTTTTATATTTTTAAAAAATTTTCCCCTAAATTAATAACTGAATTCATTTTCTTATGGTACAGTGTAGGTTGAAAACAGAATTTAAAGTTCTATTGTATCTATGAAAAATCTAATTACTATGTTAATTCATAGTTAACATTATGTAAAACAATTTTACAGTTTACTGTCTCAACGGTTTTAATTTAACAGTAATGTAGTTAACTCAACAAGGATTATCCTTGGTAATAAAAATGTTAGGTTTTTAACAGTATTACTAAATATCCTGTAATAAAGATTATTTTAATGTTTTTTGCTTTTTTAATAAGTATATTTTTGTTCTACAGGAGATTATGGAAAACTTGGACATGGTAATGGTGTTACACAAAAAACTCCCAAGCTTGTTGGTGATCCTTTGAGTGGAAAAAGAGTTGTTTGGGTGAATGCTGGTTACAGACATAGTGCTGTTGTAACTGATGAAGGTGAACTGTATACATGGGGTGAAGGGGATCATGGCAGACTAGGTAATTTAAAGTATAGCAGTTAAATAGTGTAACAGTTACGTTATAAACTAATCAGTAGTTCCAGTTTATGTTAATCAACCTTTTACTTTCCTGTCTTTAGCTATAAAGAAGGAAACATGGTGATTTGGTGATTGTTTAAAATTATTCATATCTGGTTTTAACTGAATCAACCTCCAAGGACTCCTAGAAAACCAAAAAATGGCATTGGTCAAAATTGGGCATATTCTGTTTTCACTGAATTTTGACAGTGTCCCCTAACGACCCCAGAAAACCAAAAAATAGCATAGAAATTTCCGCTACAAAATTTCCCCACCCCTCAAAATGGTTTTAATTTTGAAAAGTTATAGAAGGCAGTATAAGGGAAGATTTTTTTTGCATTGTTTTTTTTAAATGTTTTGGAACATTTATAAAAAAAAGTCTTTTTTTGCTAAATTGCACCACCACTTCAAAACATAGTAATAATTTTGAAACATTGTAGAAGGCAGTACAGAGGGTCTTTTTCATTGTAGTTTATTAGTATCTCATTGGATCCACAAATTTTTCCCCCATCAAAGTGGAATCTTATCCCAGCTACCCATTCCACCTTATACTTCCCACATCCCACTTTGCGGCTGGACTATGTAAGTAGTCATTTGCTATGTTGTGATGTCACAGGTGAGCAGTAGAATTAAATAAATGAATAATATTTAAAGTGTAAAAATTTATTTAAAGTAGCCGCTAGTATCGCCACACCCACACGAGTGAAATATGGTATGCTTTAGTTAGAATCATTTAATTAAATAAACAAAAAATATTGTATTTATAAATACAATGTATTAACGTATTTATATTAATGTATTTGTATAAATACAATGTATCTATTGTACTGTAAATGATAAATATTTTAAATTAAGTTTGTGTGTAAGCCATTCGTCAGAAAAAAGCCATGTGAGGGGAAAGTCCTACAACTGTGTTGTCAGCGTTTTTTTTTTATTGGGCCATGGAAATTTTCCTTTAATCCATTCTCATGACAGTTTTTCTGTAATTACTTATTTATAATATACAATTTAATTTTTTCATACAAGTTCTTCCTTCCAAATTTAATACATTTTTACAATATTATTCAAACGTTTAAGCTTCTGTAATATTTATTTAAAATTAACATTTTTTTGGAGGGACACAAAGATTTATTTAGTGTCTTCTTCAAAAAAAAAAAAAAAAAAAATATATATATATATAAAACTTGTTGCATAAAAAATAATACAATATCTAAGTGAAATCTTATATGGGACATTGTCTTTAAGTTAGTACTCTTCTGTAGTGCTTTTCTAATCTGTTAAAAGAAAAAAAAAAAGAGTAATTTTTTTTTTTCATTTCACCAGTAGTTACATTTGACTTAACTGATTTGGTAGTTGTATATTACCACTTGCTGATAGAAGTGGTAAATAAAAAATATTATTACCACAAAAGAATTGATTGTATTAAAAATATACAAATTATGTTTAGAAATTTAGTTAACAGAAAAAAAAAAATTATCTTGTGCAAAAAATATTTTTCAAATGCTTATTTATTTTTTATGAAATTTTTGGTAAAATCATTCTTTATTAATCATGAAAAACATTTTGCTAAACAGAAGTAGAATTTTGTGTGAAGAATACCAAAAATATGTTCTTGCCAATGTGCAAGTTTTTATTTTACAGCATAGAATCATTACACGACTGCCTGTAAAGGAGTGTAATATATTTAGAGTGTATGTATGTTCAGTGTAGCTGTAGCAGCTCAGTGGCTGAAGCATTTTCATGTGAACAGTTTAGATATATGACTCTGTGTTGGAATCCTTATTTTACCTGGAGTGTCATACACTAATAAAAATGCTATATTTTTGGTATTGGAGATTTGCCAGTTGACGCACAAACTTTAATAAATTGAATTTACAAACTGTTAATTGTGAGCCTCTCTCTCTGCGTCAGCTGGATTTGAACGGAATGATTTAAATCAATCAGATGATAATATTATAAAAATAATAAAATAAAATTTATGTTAAATAAAATATTAAAATTTAAATGAGTTATCTGTTACTTGGTTAAAGGCTAACTTTTGCATTCAACATGTACACTCTTGATCTAACAGATCATGTTTATTCGAAAATATTGTTATATTTTTGCGACCAATCTTCCGATTTTCAAAATTGAAACCGCTTATTTGCTAGTATAATACAAAACCACTATGAAACCAAACCAAAACAAAAATTAACTGATATCCTCAGAAAAATTGAGTGGCTTGTGTTTCAGCAAGACCAGCTTGAGCCCAGTGAGCTCCCACAAATGGTCATTGTAGAGTTTGATGATGACAGTATGATTAGCGGTAATGCTTTAGGGATTGGATTGAGCCCATTACTGTCAAATTTGATGCTTTAGAGAAACAAGGGCTAGATCTATGTAACACTGAGTCGCATGAGGTAATAGGAGAGTTTAGCCATTAGCTGTTTGGATCCCAGAAAATTATTAGATGATCTGCACAATAAGAAGTCTCTCAAGTAACTCAGTTGCTTGTGAAATCTTTACGTTTAGATTGGTATATACCAATTAAATAAATAAATTGAAATGTTTTCAGTTTCCTCATTTGGATCAGTACGTTAAGTTATACAAATTTAAAAAACAAGGGTGCTACAAAGGTAAAATACTAAATGAAACCAGTTAAGTTTGGGATTTGTATATGTTAAGTATTATTAAATAATTCTTATTATATTAAGAAAAAATGCTATATATGAGCTGTGTTCAGTTTAGAGCCTTTTAAAGAATGTAAACTCTTTTTATATATTTGCAGCCTTTTTTTTTTAGAGTATTTGTTTCAGCTGAAGTGAGTCCTGGTATGAAACTATACTGAGATAACATATGTCTTTGTCATGTTCAGCATTCCTCTGCTGTGGTGGTATATGTCTATATTTTTTCTGCAGTTGCAAGTCTTGATGAATATTCACATTCATTTTTATTTCTTTATTAGTTTAAAAATACAGATAGAATCCTATAATAGAAATATTTTGGTTTGAATAGGAAATGTGTGGTTAGGTATCTATCTTTAAGGGATAGTGTTGGCCTCCCTTAATATATGATTCTTAATCATGGAAAAGACTTGAAAAGTTGATTTTTCCATTTTTATTTTATACAGAATACAGTTATGGAATAATATATATACTGTACTTGAAATTATATAAATATTATTTTTTCAAACATATATCAGTGTATCAAATAAATTATTTTAATAACAGATATTTAAATCCATTAGATACAGTTCAGTAAAAGGTAAGAACACTCACCTATTTGAAGTGCTTTAAGTATTACTCCATTATCAGTTGACAAATTTTATAAATTATACACAATTAAAAATTCAAATATATAATTAAAAATATAGATAAAATTAAAAAAAAAAAATCAGTAGTGTATATTATAATGATTGTGTGTCATACTTAAATAATGTGTTTTTTTATAACTGTATAATTATTTGAATTTATAATTATGGAGTATGGATGGAGTAATCTTATAAAAGTGTTACATGCCATGGTACGGCAGGTGAGTGAGTGTTACCTTTTATTTTAACTGTATCCGTTGCATTTAATTATTTATTATTAAAATAATATATAATAATCATAATATATATATATATACTGATTGTACAGATTTTTTTTTTTTTTTAATAAAGTTACTTTTTATTAAATAACATCTGCTTTTGGATTAATTTGCAAACTAGTATTTATACTTACATTACATGTTCATTATTGTATACTTATACAAAAATTACTTTCAACTACTTATTACTTATAATTTATAAGTACTTATATGAAAATTAGTGGTAAAGTGGCAATGTTATTTTAAAAATGAAAAAAAAGAAAGAGATAATTTGTTATAATATTTACACACTTCTGAATATTTTTTTTTGATATTGATCAGATCAATTCTTTATATAACTTTTAAAGACTATTGTGTTGCTATTAAAAGATAAGAAAAATAAAAACAACATTACTCCTCAATTAAGGTTAGAGTTCTAATCAGAATTAAAGAAATTGATCTGAATGTCTACAAATTTTAAGAATTTTATTTTTGTTTTTATGATATAAAAATTGTAATTTTCCTAAAATATTTTAAAGAAAATAAAAAATGTAAAGGAATAAACTTTATCGCAGTAATTTTAAAATAAACCTTTTTTGTGATTTTTCAGCTGAGAATCCTTTTCATTCTACATTAATAGCAATGGTAAACAAAAAATTACTTAAGTTTTGTTACAAAAATTATAATATGTGTACTTAGTATTTTTTATGCTGAATTTAAAAATGTAATAGGCTTTTCTCTATCACATAAGGTTTTTGATTGATGAGTAAAATTTTTTATTTTTTTTTTACACAATTCAATAAAATACATGTTTACCTAGAAGGTGGAAGTGTTGAGTTTTCTTGCCATATTTTCTTTTTTTGTTGTATTCTATTTCAGGTCTATCTCTTTTAAGTGTTCAGTAATAGTCTGCAAGCATGTTTGGACCCCACTTTCCCTGATATTGTTTTTCTATAGTTGAAATGTCCTGATGGAACCGCTCCCTATGTTAGTCTTTCAATGCAACAAGATTTTCTGGAAAGAAATCCAGTTGGGAATGCAAAAAATAGATTTTCAGTAACATATTGTACCTCATGAGTCTGTATTATGTTAAAAGATCTTCTATTATTTCTTAGTAATTTTCTTCCTTATGATTTCCTAAAACATTTTTGCAGACACTCTTGAATGATGTCCAAGCAGATTTCTTGGCCTCATTCAATTGATTGTCAAAGTTATTATCTTTTATCAGTTCCCGTATGTGTGGTCCTATGAATATTCCTTCTTTAATTTTAGCTTCTGATTCTGGGAAATTTATTTTTTAAATAAGCAAATCCTGATCCATTTCAATCCACAGCTTTGACAAACTTCTTCATAAGACCAAGTTCAAGTAGAAAGGCAAGTACAATTTTTTTGGATCAATTAACAGTTAGTTTTCAACATTCTTCTCTCCAGGATTAAAACACTCTCTTCAGCCATTCCTTCTTCACGTAGTTATTACATCTGTCTCTACTGTCCCATTCACACTGAATGTAGCAATACTTTGTGTAACCAAGCTGTAATCCCAATTGAAGTACAGTAACTTTTAAATCACCACAGATATGCCATTCAAAGAGTTTAAAGATTATTTTGTTCAGTAACAGTTCTATGCTTTCATAAGTATCTTTCATTTTGCCAAAATATAATGTAGCATGAAAGTGGCATAGACGGAAGTTTGTTTCCAATTGGAAAAGTATTGCTTTCAATCTATTCTTTGAAGAATCTATAAATAAATGCAATTCCTCTATTTTGTGTTCGTGACAAAGAGCTTCCATAAGACACCCAAAATTATTACAGAAAGAAACTTCATTTTCAGTAAAAAAACAGTTTTCAAATTCATTTTTTCTATTTCTAAATGCAGTAACTTTTGTTTTGTGATGGAGGAGATTCCAACTTTTTAATTTGGAGCCCAAAAGTTTAACTTGACTTTTAGAAAGATTCAAATCTCGAACAAGGTCATTAAGATCTTCCTGCATGAGAAGATGAGGTTCAGAAGTTGAAGCTTGAAACGAAGGATCACTAGTGAAATCATCATCACAGTTGTCATCATCAGATTTATTTTCTGTTTCACTATCACTTAGTATTATACTTTCAGGAGGTTTTGGCACTGGCAGTTCATCATTGTGAGGAACAGGTCTGATAGCAGACGGTAAATTGGGGTATTTTATAGTATATTTTGATTTAGAATTGATACCACAAACATTTGTCAGACAAAAGTAACAGTTTGTGCAATGATCTCTTGGTTTCCTCCAGATCATTGGCACAGCGAATTTCATACATGAAGATCCCCTTTAACCCATTTTGAAAGAAGAATGACACAAGTAATGCAACAATAATGAGTCCAGATCTTATCTTGGTCACCAATTCAAAATAAAGTTGGTAACACTTTTTAATGTATAGAGTAAATA
Organism: Zanna intricata; assembly: GCA_010016005.3. NCBI lineage: Eukaryota > Metazoa > Arthropoda > Insecta > Hemiptera > Fulgoridae > Zanna > Zanna intricata. Next base: position 16,400 of record JAAAKQ030190019.1, read on the forward strand.
TGCGTGATTGACTTTTCAACATTAAGTTGCCACAAATGAAACAAAAAGAGTCTGGTTTATTTACACAGTTTCTAGGCATTGTACCACTTGATATTTTAAACACATAAAAATTACTTAATTATAAATTAACAAAGAAATACAGAACTGAACAACTTTAGAGACACATCTGAATGCTTACTAACTGAAATATGAATGCACATTGCCTGAAACTGGCAACTCTTATGATTAGCCGTAGTTGTGACACATTTCTGAATCGTCAATCAGCATGAGTTATTGCTGTACAAACATAATTACTGTATTCAGTTATGACCAATCTCTATAACTAATTGTATTTATTATAAATAACAATTCTGTATTGTTAGTAGTTGACCATTTTATTGTACAGTTTTTTCTGGCAGACTCAATCTATTAAGTTAGCAAAAAATTTGTAAAACCATGTAAAGTATGATACACTATAATTTAATATTCTGGGTGATCATTTGAAAAGTAACCATATTTATTATTCAACAGCTATCAATCCTGTTGTATTTCTGTTTGCAGGGAATTCTTTTTCAAGGAATCTTTTTAAAATTATTTTCAAAGGATGGAACCCACCATCTTTGCTACACCTATCCACCCAACTCAAAAATCGTAAACGACAGTGGTAATACTTAATTACATTAATTAACAACCCAAAAAATAATGAATTTTGATGAGAAAAACTAAAATCGGCCCATCACTTCGCTTGGTAGGTGCAATAAACCATTTGGGATGCCCCCGAGATTGATATATGTGTCTGTAAACAAAAATACAATAGGACTGAGCCGTTGGGTAATAAATATAACTTTTCAAATGATCATATGGTATATTATATATTTTTAAGAATTATACCTAGTTTGTTTAATTTTATCACTATATCTTTTTAAGTAATATTGGAATTATTTTTTAATAGTGATAAATTTTTCTAGGTCATGGTGATAGCAATGGTCGTAGTATTCCTACATTGGTCCAAAATTTGAGTGGTGTAGGATCAGTAGCTTGCGGCAGTGCTCATACTCTTGCCCTGTCAATGGATGGAAAGACAGTGTGGTCATTTGGATCTGGAGATACCGGCAAACTGGGACATGGTGACACATCTAGAGTATTCAGGCCAAAAATGATAGAAGCATTACAAGGAATTTATATTCGTAAAGTAGCTGCTGGCAGTCAGTTTTCCCTTGCCTTAACTTCTAATGGGCAGGTATAATATAGTGAAGCAATTCATTCAGTTTCAAGTTAGTGAATTTAATTATTTAAAAACTAGGTTGTTGATACTACCTTTACTTTATTAGGATCCTGCTAAATTGTATAAGAACTTAATGTACATGGTAGATTGGAAAGATTGTAATGAAAGAATAGATTTATTAGGCTAAGGAGCTAGAAAGTATGAATTCAAAAATTTGAAATAAGATTACAAAAAAGTTTTCTTTATATATATTTTTATAAAAGATTAATCTACATATTGATGTACAATATATTTTTATAATTGACTTATACTTCATTCCTGGCTTAAAATATGCCTTAAATGTTTTTTTCTTTTCGTTATATTTGTTATCAAGTACATGACATCTTGTAATAAAAGAAGTTGGGAATATTTTGTTCTTATTATTGGGTTTTATCAAGATAATGCAATTACTACTTTTTAACAAAAGTTTCTGCTTTTCAGCTTTGACTTTTCTAGCATTATAATATCAGTAGTTGGATTAATACCCAACTATTTGGTTGGACCGGTATTTTTTGTATCCATGTATTATTTCTGAAAAATTTTATTTCATTGCTTTTTGGGCATTTCTTTTTAATTTTAATATTTATTATTTTAAGAACTATTGTGTTTCATCTAACTTTTATTAGAGATTGAATATTTTACTGATGCTTCCTTCTGCAGTAGCTGTGATTGTAACACTGTAACAATTACAGAGAGAACATCTTAATATGGTGCTCATTAGACATGTTGAGGCAATACTGCCAGTAAATATCATTGGCTTAATTCTTCAATAATTAGCTTCCAGCACTTACAAAATTTGTTCAAAACATGATTGATCATGGGTGCTGAAAAAAAAGCAGTTACCTCATGGTTTTCAATCCAGATTTTCTTCGAAGTTGTGCATTTGCAACTCTACATGCCGAGTTATCAATCTTTATGTTACTGAAAATACATAATGATCATTATATCCTCCAGGCTCTCAATCAAAATCCTTTCATTATAATCTTCATCTACAGGAATTATCAGAAATTACAAGAATCCATGTTTGGTGAATAATCATATTTGGTGTCTTGTACGTGCCATTGTATGACAGCAAATGTAAATAAAACCCTAACATTATTTTTGTGTTTTGGTAAAATAAGTTGGTTGTAAAGTGTATTGTAACTGCAATCATTATAAATTAGTGTGAAAAAAATTAGAAGTTAAGACATATTACAATTTTAACTATGTAAAACAAGGTTTGTATTGTTTTAAGCTAATATAAAAAATTATACTGCAAATATGTTTGCATTATATTTGTAAGGTTTAGAATATCACATCTATAATTATTATTAATGAGCTCCTCTAGTTTAACAGATTGTTCTTTAAGTACTGAATGTTGAATTGGACTGCCATAAAGTTATTGCATAGGTCTTTTGACGTATTCACCACTCTTACTAATTCTATTTAAGAAGTCTTTGATAGTCTTAGAGTCAGTTAGATTTACGTTAATCATTGTATATTTTTAGAGTTAGTTGTTCCCTTAAGCGAGTATGTTTTTTCCAAACTCAGTTAGAGGTGTTTTATTAGAAAACTAGCTCAGCTTTGGAAATTTTAGAATGAATTAAAAATACTTTACAATCAATCTACTTCCACAGTGTCTAAAATAAGTGATTTATTATTATGTTGTAAAATATACACATTTAATAGTTAAGAGATATTACAATTTTAAGTATGAAAAACAAGGTTTATAATGTTTAAAGCTTGTATAAAAAATATAATGCAAACATGGTTACATGTAAGGCATGAATATGCAAACATACACAATGAAATGATAGCATAATAAAGAACAAGAACAAAAATTGTGTACTAATAACAAATGATGCTCTAGAAAGGAAAGAAATATTGAAATATTTTAAATGAAAGATAAATTCCTTAAAAAGTCATGAATCATAAGATGCTTAAATATTTTATTGAATTGGAATAATAAAAAGTATCTTTTCTTCAATAAACTGTCATGTACAGAATCTATAGTAAACCTAATTTCATCTAGTCGAACTAAGAAATTAAATTCACCTAGATGTTTTGAATAATTCATGTGTTAATGGTTCTGAATATTTATGTTAGGTTTTGTAACTCAGATAAATTTTTTATGCTGAAAATGAATGAATAATCAATTTTTTCAGGTCTTAGTGTGGGGTAGTGGTGCTTGTATTGGATGTGGCTTAGCTGATGCTATGGTTTTATCACCTCAGTTAATTGAAGATCTTAGTTCTACTAGAATCATTGATATTTCCAGTGGTGATTTACATTGTCTGGCATTATCACATGATTGCCAAGTATTTGCATGGGGTAATAATGCTATGGGGCAGTGTGGCCAAGGCCATTCTACTAGTCCTGTTACAAGACCAAAAAAAGTATTAGGTTTGGATGGAGTTGCTGTTCATCAGATATCTGCTGGAACATCTCATAGCCTAGTCTGCACTTCAATACCTATTGACAGGTAGGTAAAAATTGGATTATTTTGGCAGAAAAATTGAAAGGAATTACTATGTAAGTATTTAGTAGAAAATTAATAGCATTATCACCTAATGACTGGGATGTTTAATTTACCAATGGGTGTAAATTTTTAGGTGCAATTGATGCATATTTGTAACAGTTTTGACATTAACAACTTGTGCCACCTTAGGAGATTGAGATTATGTTGTCTTACTTTGGGATTGATCTTGATCTATCAAACCTGAACCCTTAAGACTTATCACGCAGCTATCACAAAGTCAGTGTATAATTCAGTCACTATTACCAAAAAAAAAAGAGTTTTATATTGTCGCTGAATGGCTTCAACGACAGTGGAACTTCAAAATATTTTGCTGGCCCTGGGAAGGGCCGTTTGTGCCGTTGCTGTTAACCTTGTGATAGCCCTGAGAAGGGCTATCACAAGGTTGTTGTTGTTAGCTCTGAGAAGAGCTGTTGGATCCGGGAGATTGTCTCCAGCAAAGTTTACTCGGCTGCAGTCGGCGAGTTGCGGCTCGTCTATTGAAATCCAACCAGGCTTTCCCTCAGCAGCGGTTGGGTTCCCATTACAGCATGGCAGTGGAGACCCCCAGAGCCTCGCAGTGTCGGGTCGGCATCGGTCATCATTCGCCAAGGTGGTTCTCGTTGAGTGATTCCACGCTGAACCGGCTCTCGTAGCTGCGTCCGCTGGCCAGAGTGATGGAAGTCAGATGAGCTGGAGCGGGAATGGTGCGTCTGTATCCAGTGACTCTCATGGCAGGCCAGCCAGGCCTACTGCTCTGGCGGGTGGTCTAGCTTTGGATCAGCTAGGGAACTCCTTTCAGCTTCCTCCATCTTCTTCTTCCCCGAGGTCTCTAGGTGGTAGTTGGTGTTAGATTGATGTTTCTCGCTAGGAAGCCTTCATTTAATAGAGGCCACAGTGGTGGGGTAGTGCTGTTATAGATGCGTGAGCAGATGCCTTGTGGTGGCAGTGCACGCCTGTGCATGCGCATCATATACTGTAACTCCAGCTGATGTTTCTCGCCCGTGCGTTCGCCGAGTTAAAGACGTGTGGTAACAATATCATTGGAAGCTGTTTAAAAAATAGAACAGTGTAAGTGTCAGCAACCTACAATAAGTTTTGAATTGTGGATAAAATTGAATAAAAGGAAATTAACCAAAATTAAACATGTTTGCCATAATGTACAAACATGTAATATTTATTATTTTTCCATGCAGTTCCCTTCAAACTTAATACATTTTTCATAGTGTTTCATTAGCTTCTTCATTCCCTCTTCAGAAATTCTGCTGCCAGACTTAACCCATCCAGTAACATCATTTTTCAGTTACTAACAAGTAACTTCTGGTAGATAACCAGTAATTGCTGGCTAGAAAAAAGTAATTGCGGTGAGCTAATTCAGAGTTATAGAGTAGATGACTGAAGATTTTTTATTTTCTCATATTTGATTTGTTGTGCATTGCCAGATATTGTAGTGCAAAAACAAATCCTGCAGAATAGCATCCTGCATTGTTTGTTTTTTATAGTTTGTTTTACAATACATATTGGCGTTTACATTAGTTCTATGAGCACTAAATTCAACAAGCAAGAGACCTTTTTGACCAATAAAACAGTAGCCATAAGCATCTGTACTGAATATTCTTGTCTAAACTTCTTTGGTCTAGAAAATGAGTGCTGCCATTGCACTATCTTGATATTTAAATAAGAAATCTAGGTTTCATCTTCAGTAACAATGGGATCAAACAATTTCATTGCACCGCAAGCATTCATGTGCTGTAGTAAGATGTTTTATTTTGTTTGTTGGTTAACATCTTTGGCACCCATCTGGGAGATAATTTTTATAACCCAATTTTTTAATCAAAACTTAATAAATAAAAGATCTTGAAACATTAAAAACAACTGTGACTGGGTGAAGCATAGGTTTTCTCAAATTTTTTCATTAACCTTTTCTATTAAACCATTGATTTTCACCAATAGCGAGCTGCTGCATTCATCATGAATGTTCATTTGCCCTTCTCCAAGTGAAGAGCACCCGTGCCATACTTTAACATCATTCATAACATTTGGCCTGTAAATGTCACAAATTTTTCTGTGTATGTCAGTGTAGAGATGTGTTTTTGCCATCAAAATATGATTACTCTTTAAACGTCATACTTGATAAAATCATAAGTTGCATTACCCATTATAAATAAACAATTAGCCACAAGATGACCAAACTGTTGTTGCTATTAGCTGACTATTGAACTATGCAAGCACAATCTGCTGTACAGTTATTATTAATGTGGCAAATTCAAAATGGACCTTACTTTAAAAGCTCACCTCATACTTATAAAACCATATTTATTTTTATTGGTTTGGGGCAAAGTATGTATGCAATGCATTATTTTTAATAGAAAGCTGTGTGATTAATTTGTTGGGTTGCACTATTTGTCTCTGGTTTTCCATTACTGTGATTTATGTAAGCACCTAATGTACAGGTAGTACTAATCAGAGATGCTTTCTCTGAGAATAATGGTGTACGCTATACAATTATAAAGCTATCATAGATTTGAATATTATTTATTAAAGTAGATTTATGCACTAAGTATCAACTGTGTTAGACATAGGCTTATCTCTTTTTGTTCACTCTAAATTTTTAATAAAACATTCTTGTACAGTTGGGTTCAGTGTACTAGAAAAAATTTCTATATGCAGGATATGTTACTAATGTGTAGCAGTGAGTTTGTTAATGTAGAGCAAGAGAGTAAATTATACTTAGGAAATCCACGACTTATGGTATAAGATGTTTCATTTAGATTATATACTTATATTTCTTACACAATCTGTCAGTCTTGTGCCATTTTTTTTAATGTTATGCAGACTCTCCTTTCAAGGTAATTTTGCTATTGTATGGGCATCTTACTATTGTAAATTTTCAATTGTTTATTACACTTTTAACAAAAGGTTTGGCCTTTTAAAATATTGTGATCATGTTCATATTTCTTCCTTACTGTCAGCAATAAGTTGATTAACCATTTTGATTGAATCCAACTTCTTCAGTGAACATTATTGTACTGTGAAATTGTAGATTAGTTTTTGTAAGTTAACCTCCAAAATAATTGCCTCATGATATAAGATACAGGAGAAAAGTTTCCAGTTTTTCTTAACATTCATCATGCAGAATTTAAAAAAAATTCACTTGTGAAAGGCAATTAAGAAGGTGTTCTGCTTACAGGTAGAGTGCTTTAGTTGAATCACAGTCTGCCACTCTGTACATAACATACATGTCTGCAATCTCAATCTGAGATTAAACTTGCATTTTAACAAACAAAAAGAAACTTTTATCCAATCAATGTAATCATATTTCAAAAATGGGAAAAATTTAACACTGAAAAAAAAATTAGTAGAATACAAATAATTAATTACTAATAAGTAATTATTTTTTCCCTAATAGTCTAGTAATACCGTAATATGATACACAGTATAAATGTATTAAATAAAATTTATTACAACTGTGTTACTGTTACTGAATTTAACTTTATTATTATTAATTAACATACTTAACAAATATCTAATTATTTAAATTTATGAATTTTAATCATTTCATTAATTATTAATTAATTATTTAAATAATTTTATCCCATTTGGCTGTTCTAGTGATAAACTCATTGCAAATCAGTTGTTTAACAGCTGATTTTCAAAATTTGAAGGTTCTGAGGTTCAGATCTTGGTAAAGGTTAGTTGCTTTTATATGGATTTGAATACTTGACTGGATAGTTGTGTACTTTGGTGATGGGAGTTTAAGTATCTCAGGAATTGACTGTACATGACACCTCATTTACATGTCATACAAAACATCCTCTTCTCATTGGGCAGTTAGGGGGATTGCTTATTGTTCACTGTTGAACAGATTGCAATGTATATGTTAGGCAAATAACATGGAGAAATAATCTGGCTGAAAATTTTGTTATTAATCTTCTACAATTACTTTGTTATTTTTTGTCCAATTTAAAAAAAAAAAAAACAATATGTCATTTAATTTACAATAAAAGGCTTAATATTTTACTTAATAAAAATGTATTTTGATGAAACTAAAAGTTGAAAAAAAAAAATTGACATTCTTTATGTATTTTGGATTGACAAACAGTTATTCAACAAAATAATGTTAAAAACTCATCAACTCCTTTCATAACTTATAGAGCAGGTAAACATTAAACGGTTGGTAGCCATACATTATGGTTGATAGCTACACTTGTACAAAAGAAATTTTATATTTTTATTTTTTCCTTTGATTTAATAGTAGAACAAAGCATGTCTGATCCAGTTATAATAAGGCATCAGTATAAAATTCTGGTCTTTAAGTCAGCATTGTTTTTAAATTTATATAGAAAGAACATTGATTTTCTATCCAAAAAAATTACTTCTTATCTTAAGTGAATTTCATTTGTGTGTTTAAAAGTGAACAAAAAACACATGCAAAATATATTTTTTGTTGTATGAAAATCTCTGCCAACAGCTGAAAAAAATAAAATATTGGAAAAAATATTGATTTACTATTATTGAGAAGAATAACAGAGTTTTACATAAATCTAATGTGGGATGTTTAACTGTATTAGAATTGGCTGTTTTATAGAAGATTTATTGAATTTATTGTTTTTGCCTATATTTTCAGGCCAGTTGTTACATGGCATCGTCCGTTTTGTGTTGATATGCAAGAGGCTACATTTTTTTTGATCCGATCATTTATGGAAAAGTATTGTGAAAATTTTGATCAAGTAACATCACCTCCACCATTTCCTTCTTCTCAGTAAGTAAAATAATTCACTGAACAGTATTACAAAATGTGATCTTTAAAATGATTAATGTATGTATAACAAAAATATTCAGTGTTCCTGTAATAAATATTAAAGTGCAGATGTTTGAAATACTACAGGCTACTGTCCAGGCATCTCGACTAGTACTTTCTACTGACTGGTGTCTACTGCAACCGAATATGATTCGTAATCGGATAGCAAGAACAAACCAACCATATCGGTGTCTAACCTTCAACGTTCTCAAAGCATAGAACGTAAAAATGAGATACAATAACAATATCACAATGGTTTTTCTGCTATGATTATTCTGCTAATTTGCTCAGAATTGTCCTTTGGAAGAAAGATTTTCCATTAATTTGAAAATGAGTCATTTATAATTTTTAATAAAACACTATTTACAAGAAAACATGTTACAAATAAATGTTGCAAATAAACGTAGAGTGCATGTATATTTCATACTGCTTTTTAATTGTGTTTAAATTTTGTGTATTCAAATTTTAGAGTTCCTCACCAGTAATCGAAACAGGACCAGCTGATTTAGAAGCCAGCTAATCAGCTTATGATCTAAATTAACATATTTGTGATGTTTGTATTGATTTTTCTAGATTATTGAATTTAATTTGGTTTGTTTGTCAGAAAGAGAAATGCCTTCTATCTTCTTTCCTTTTATCTAGCCTCTCTACTGCTATCTTCTTTCCTTTTTTCTAGCCTCTCTTGTTTTATTTATTTACATTCTACCTTATCAAACTAGCATTTTAGCTAATAACTGATGTAACATTGATATGATTTGGGATACATCTATAAAAAAAGCATTAGGTCAGTAATGTGTTTCTTTGTATTTTATTTTTTATTGCAGCCTGCAAAAAAAAAGAAATGAATGTTAAGCAACGTAATGTTATTCTTAGTAAGTGAAAAAAGGTCATGACTACAGTTGTTACTATGCAGCTTGTGTTGATGTGTACTGACAGCTGTTGATGGCAAAGTTTCTTGCATTCACCATTGGACATTACTTATGCAATATCAGAAAGAATAGAAAAAAAAAACTGTTGCAAAATATGTGTTTTATTGTGATTTTGTTGGTCTTGCTTTTTAATGAAAATTAATTTATTCTGTTAAGACTAAATCTCTCTCTACAAAACATGAGACCTTGCTGATGATGAGGGGCTTCTGTGCTAAGGGATACAGAGTAGCTAGACCGAAGGTGCTATCATGTCAGAGAGGTATCTTTTTAGAGTCAGAATAAGGAATGATTCCTGAAAAAGGGCAGCAGCTCTTTCAGTAGTTGTTAAGGGCGTAGGTTAGAAGAACTTAAATGGCCGTAGTAACATCACTCAATCTTTTGAGTAGCTGAAAGCAATGGAAAACTATTTTTTTCCAAGAAAATTTGGTTCCCTGCATTTTCAATAACAGGGAGGCACCTTCCTTGGTAAAAAATTCCGGAGGTAAACAAGTCTCTCGTTTACCATGATCTGCAATAAGAAAATGATTTACATAAAGACATTAACCATTATGTGCAAGTTCTACACATGGCACATGAAATCCAAGTTCCTAATGTGTTTGTGATTTTTCAGTAAATAAAATATATTGTTCATTGGAATGCTTAAGTGATTTTTCTACATTTTCTAAGTAATGTAGATATCCAGCAGATATCCAGGTGGGGACTAGTAAGAAAGGGGACATCAGAAAATTAAAAAATAACATTCTACGAGTCAGAGCATGGAATGTTAGAACTGTAAAAAAGGTTGGTAGGTTAGAAAATTTAAAGAACTTGAAATTATAAGAAAGTAATAAATACTATTAACTTAAAACCTAATTACCTCAAAATGATGAAAAACAAAAAGATTTTCATAAAAATAAATACAAAAATATAATTCAAAACTACAGGCAAATAACTTTTTCAACAAAGATATATAAGCCTATCGTAACGATAACGAGGGAAAGAGCCTCGAACCCATACAAAAAAAAAAATAATGAATAAAACCCTAAAAAAAAAAAAAAATCTTAAACAATCTCCTCCAAAAAACAGTAAACAAGAAAAAAAACTCATAAATATTATATTACTATATTCACATAAAAAAAATGAAGAAAAACTAAAAGATCTATACTCAACATTAAATCCAGATACCAGTTCTGACTCACCCTCAGAAAAATCAAAGGGTGAACGATTAGTTTCAGCCAAAATACAAGAAAGAAAAATAAAAAACAAGGGAAATGAAAAAAAAAATAAATCAAACATCAAATTGAAAATAAAAAAAAATCAACCAAATTAAAAGACTCACAATGAATAATTAAGCAAAAAATAATTAAAAAAAAAAACAACCTCATAAGAAATACTCTGAGAAATTCTATATATAGAACCTAAAAGAGAATACATTTTATACATTTAAAAATGTTAGAACTGTAAGAATGGATAGGTTAAATGTAGATGGAATAGGAATTAGTGAGGTTCGATGGGAAGGGGAAAACGACTTTTAGTCAGGTGATTTTAGAATAATTAACTCAGCAGAAAATAAAGGGCAGGCAGGAGTAGGTTTCATAATGAACAAGAAGGTATGGATGAGAGTAGAGTATTTCAAACAGCTTAGCCATAGTCATTGTTGTAAGGTTAAAATCAAAACCTAAATTGACAACGATTGTTAACATCTATATATCATAGGGGCCTAAAGCCCTTATGATGATGATGAGGTGGAGTGTTATATGAAGAAATTGACAAAGCAATTAAACATATAAAAGGGGATGAAAGTTTTATAATAGTTTGAGATTATAATGCAAGCATTGGAAAAGGCAAGGAAAGAAATATTGTGGGTGAATAAGGGCTGGGCAAAAGGAATGAAAGAGGCGACCAACTTCTTGAGTTTTGCACAAAGTATAATTTAGTAATTACCAACACCCATTTTAAAAATCATAATAGAACATATAGACATGGAAAAAACCTGGTAATACTGCCAGGTATCGGATAGATTACATCATGGTTAAACAGAGATTTAGAAATCAACTCTTTGATTGCAAAGCATATGCTGGAGCAGACATTGATAGGGACCATAATTTAGTGATAATGAAATGTAGAATGGGGTTTAAAAACCTGAAGAAAAGATGTCAGATGTATCGTTGGAATTTAGAGAAGCTTGAGAAAGAGGAGGTAAAAAAGAATTTTGAGGAGGACATCGCAAGAGATCTGAGTAAAAACAATAAGGTAGAAAATGTAGAAGAAAAATGGGAGAATGTTATAAAGGAAATTCTTAAATCAACAGATGTGAACTTAGGTGGAACAAAGAGAACAGGTAGAAAATCTTGGCTATCAGAGGATATATTTCAACTGGGGGATGAACATAGAAAGTATAAGAATGCTAGAGCTGAAGAAGGTAAACAGAACTATCGACAGTTAAGAAATACCATAAACAGAATTGCAAATTAGCAAAAGAAGACTGGATTAAAGAAAAGTGTTCAGAAGTAGAAAGAGAAATGATTATTGGTAAAATAAACTGAGTGTACTGGAAAGTAAAGGAGAATTTTGTGGTACATAAATTAAAAGCCAATAATGTGTTAAATAAAGATGATATTCCGATTTATAATATGAAAGAAAAGGACGATAGGTGGGTGGAATATATTGAAGAGTTATATGGAGGAAATGAATTAAAAACTCTTGTTATAGAGGAAAAGACAAAGTCATAGAGGATGAAAAGGGAGATACAATACTTTGATCTGAATTTGATAGAAAATTAAAAGATTTGAATAGCAGAAAGGTTCCTGGGATAGATGGGATACGAGCAGAATTACTGCGCATTGTAGGTGAGGTAACGATAGATAGATTATACAAACTTGTGTGTAATATATACAAAAAGGGGGAAGTCCCATCAGACTTTAAAAATAGTGTTACTGTCATGATTCCAAGGAAAGCAGGAACAGATAAATGTGAAGAATACAGAACAATTAGCTTATTATTTAATTAGCTTATTAACTACTTATGTGTCAAAAATCTTAACTAGAATTCTGTACAGAAGAATTGAGAGGAAAGTGGAAGAAGTGTTAGGAGAAGACTAATTTGGTTTCAGGAAATGTATAGGAACAAGAGAAGCAATTTTTAACATTCATATTAATATTAGAAGGAAGATTAAAGAAAAACCGACATACATAGCATTTATAGATTTAGAAAAGGCATTTGATAATGTAAAGTAGAATAAAATGTTCAGGGTTCAAGTATAGAGATAGAAGAACAATTGATAACATTTACAGGAACCAAACTGCAACAGTAATAATCAAAGAACAAAAGAAAGAAGCGATGATAATAAAGGATAATAATAAACAAGGGTGTTCCTATCCCTGTTACTTTTTAATCTTTATATAGAACTAGCAGTTAATGAAGTTAAAGAACACTTTAGAACCGGGGTAACAGTCAAGGTCAGAAAATAAAGATGCTACAATTTGCTGACAATATAGTAATTCTAGCAGAGAGTAAAACAGATTTAAGAGAAACTTTGAATGGCATGGATGAAATCCTACGCAAGAACTTCCACATGAAAATAAGCAAGAACAAAACAGAATGTAGTTAGTCTACTGAATATAAAAATAGGAAAAGAAAAGATTACTGAGGTAGAAGAATTTTGTTATTTGGGAATTATAATTACTAAAGATGGATGAAGGAGGAGCAATATAAAATGTCAAATAACCCAGGTTAAACAAGCTTTTGGTCAGAAATTTAATTTACGTCACAAATTAAATGTCAGGAAAACATATCTCAAAATATATGTTTGGAGCGTAGCTTTATATGGAAGTGAAACTTGGATGATCAGAGTACCTGAGAAGAAAAGATTAGAAGCT
>JAAAKQ030190075.1:0-12078 GCA_010016005.3 Zanna intricata
GCACCCGCCAGGTATCTCTACTAATCTCAAACAGTGCAATCATCAAATTGTAAGGTGACATTTCGTCTTATTTAATACATTTTTTTTAACAAATGTTAAATTAACATTATAGATGTGTCATGTGTTGTTCATTGTATATTACAAGTATTATGTAATAGTTTGCTGTAATTTCATTTGACATGATGTTAAATTTCATTATTGTTATTTATACATAATATAAATGTTACTGTTACTGTAAATTAAGTTCATTATACAGTTATTCATTCTTACCAGAGTATTTTTATTTTTATTTTCATTAACTTATCAATTATCCTCCATACGGCCAGTAGTTTAGCCAACGCGCTAACACTTATTATTAAAAAATAAGCATAAAATATATCCATTTAATACATAAGAAAAAAATATCAAGAGTTTAAAAAAGCCCATAAATGTAAATGTTTTCTATCATTTATTTAATAAAAAAAACCGATTTAATTTTTATTATCAAATTCATACATTAGAATCAAATATAACCAATTATTAACCGATGATCGGTACTCATCAGTCCCACGATTGGTTACTTTTTTCTTTTTTTATTTGAAGTTAGCAGATAGGAGATAAAAATGGAATTTTGTAGTCAGCTCTTCCCACGTTCTCGCCGGTATATCGGATGTAACGAATACTACTGCCTCAATAATTTTCTCCTGCAGGCATTTGATGTCGAGGATATTCTCCGAATAAACAATGTGTTTCACATGCCCTCACAAAAAGAAATCTAATGGGGTCATATCTGGGCTCCTTGGGAGGCCATGCGATCGGTCTTCCTCTTCCAATCAACTTGTTTTGAAAGGGAATGATTAGTTCAGCACTGGCACGGTTGCTGTAATGCGGCGAAACGCCATCTAGCCGACGTCTAGTTCACTCTCCCAAAGTTGGAAATTGAGTTTGGGGGAGTAACGCTGATCTTCGATTATTTCATGTGGTGGCTCTAATCCCCAAAACCTACAATCGTATGGATTTACTAAACCACTAGTATCAAATATCGCCTCATCTGAAAATATCACTTTCAGGTAACCCTATCGGGTTTATTTCATATAAAAGTTGACTTTTGCAGTCACGTAATCTAAGACTCTTACGCACGACTTTATATACTGTATCATTTAGAGTATTCTTAACTCTAAAATGTGCCTAGCTAATGACTTTTTCAGGCTACGCGTAAAAGATGCTCGTAGCCGTTCTACATTCTGTTCAGATACGTACAGCCTGCCAGTTGACTATTACTCTAAGAAACTACTTGTTTCGTTGAACCGATTAAACCCTTGGAGTATTGTTTTATTTGTGGGCGCGTTACCGCCATATTCACATCGATAATTATGCTGAACTGTGATAACCGATCGTTTCGATAAACTAAATCACGCATTGAGCTTTCTGCAGCGGTATCATCATGATTTGAGAATGAGACTGCCCATCGTATAATGCAGTGAAGGTCAGACAGTGGTGCTAACCGCTTTGAATATTTACGATGAAAAATATTAATAATATAATGAACATAAATATATGAAAACCGTAAGCTTCTAATCGATTCCATTATTTCATCACGATTTTTTGGACCGACCGAGTTTTTTTATAAACACCTCCCATTAACTTTGTACAAACGCCAACGGATAATCGCATTAACTAGCCTATATTATAAAGGACGACCCCGGTTTCTTATTGTCGTATGAATCTCTCACACATATTCTCTCTCACTCTCTATATCTCTTATTTATAATACTTAAATATAATTCGGGATAAATTAATAATAAATAATAATAATGATTAATTTATTATTAACTATCATATTTAAAAAAAACCAATACGTTTTAATATTATAACAAATATTAAATTACTACTAAATATTTTTTATCAGAATTATTATTTATTTGCTTTCTTTTAAAAGATTTATTATTTATTTTATTTTTGAACCTGCTTTATAGGCATCAATAACAAAAAAACATAAATATAATGTTTTAATAACAAACATAAAATTTTTTTTTTTAATTGAAAAACGTTTTTTGAATAAAATTTTTCTCCATTTCTATCAGCTCCAATCGCATACAGTTGTCAAAAGCATTGTTATACACGGTTATAGGACCCTATTTTTATAATCCACAAAATAAAAAAATAAAAATTTTTTTAATTGAAAAATTACTGTTTTAAAAGCCTGTACATTTAATTCTGTAGCAACTGATTTCAGATTATTTTTTTAAAAGATACCCAGTAAATAAATTTACGTTGTTTTATCTAAGTTTGTTTATGTTCGTATAATAAATACTTATATCAATTACCATAGAACTAAAACTCAAGCAATCGAGTTGAATTCGGGTTAAACCAGTTTAGTCGAACGCTTTAAAAATATTTGGTTCTATTAAAATTTTTGTGAAACTATATTAATCTTACTGTTTTAAGTAGAAAAGATGCAGGCTATATAATGGTGTATAAGAGATTTTAAAAAATATATATATTTTATCTATTTATATTTTTCTAGAAAGTACTTTACAATCTGTTCCAACTAGTGAACAATAAGCTACCCCCACCTCAAGACCCATTATGTATGACATGTAATTGATGTGTAGTCTTGTACAGGTTCACGCCGACCATACCTGAGATGTGTGATTAACTAAATCTCAACTACTACATGCACTGATGGAGTGGTATGCACTGTCTAGTACTCAAATCCGTTTAAAAACGACTAAAGTTTACTAGGATTTGAACCTCAGAGACTTTGACTACTAAAATCATTTCTTTAACAAATGATTTAAGATGAAAAATTTACCACTAGGATTAGCCCGGTTGACATATCTATCTTCTTGTGTTATTTTTATATTAAGAACGAGGTAAACGAATGAAAAAATAAATTAATAACACTGATTGCCTCTTTTCTGATGTAATTTGATTGTTCAGAAATGATCAGCCATTAAAAAAAAAATAATATAAAAGTTAAAAAATATTTTTACCAACAAATAATTTTTTCCCACAACATAATATTGTATAATAATAAAACCCCAAAAATTTAGTAATTCTAAGTAATTCAGCAAAATAATTATTAAAGTGAAAATTGCTAAGCTTCGTGTTGTAAGTTCAGCTTATCTTTTGAGTGTATAGCGAGAGACAGTTTAGGATTTCCCAAGCTATCCATTAATCCAGTCATGTGGCTTGTCCCTGCGACTGTTACCTAACTTCACGTCAGTTGCTTGCTAATACATTATATGGTTATTCGCACACAAAGTTATGTTTGAATCCGACAACATTAAATTCCCTTGCGTTTAGAATGAATGGATTATACGTTCGTGAATTGTAATAGAATTTAGATCTTATTGCATTATTTTCTATAATTACCATTATGATTGTGTAAATATATTAAACCATCTTCTAATTACGTATCAGCAATCACTAGTTTTTGTCCTTAAAGAAGATATAAACATTAAAATTTATAGACGTAATTTATAATTAAAATCTCTAAACTTTTAACTTGCCTAGGCGAAGACAATTCCAATTCAAGAGGTGCTGATTAATTTTAACATCTTAATTTTACGGGATAGAAAGTAAATATTGATGAAAATTCTAAATACGCTACAGTAATTTTCTCTTACAGGTGGTTATTTTTCTTATTTTTAAGAAAATTCTTATTTATGTGAAAAAAATACGTATTAAGTAAATTAAGGTAAATAAATAAATTACGTAAATTAATACGTAAATTAAACATATTAAGTAAACAAACTAATTTGGGCTATTTAGAACTCTATAGAAAATAATTATTCTGTAGATTTTTTTATGAAGTACACGTTATTTTCTGTTATAAAGAAATAAATAAAAATTGTAAATAAAAAGTAATATATAAATAGTACTGTTGTTTTTAAATACATTATTTTAATAAGTTATTATGAACAGATTTGGTTGGAAGTAATTTAATTTCACATTAAAAAAATATTATTAATAAAAAGATGAATAAAAACGTTATAATAATTTATCTATCTTTCATTAACCATCTATCTTCCATTATCTATCATTCATTATCTTTATTTTTTTATATTGTTTAACTGCACATCTTTAGTAAAAATAAACGCACTTACTCTTAAAGGTTTTCTAGTAATATTTCTTTTAAAACAAGATATCTATAATTTTTTAGGTAAGAACAATGAATAGAGATTTGTAAATTTCTTGAAAGAGAAAATCTCAACACAGTTAAAACCTACATGCGCATTTACTTCTCTCTAGAGGCTCGAATTTTAATATAAAGATCAATTCTAAGATTGGAGTTAAAAATCAAAGTAATTACAAAAATCATTTAAAATAAAATGATTTTTGTGGTATTTCTTTTAATCTATTTCCAGTAATTACGTCCATCCTGAGAATTTTTAAGGTGTAATAGTAATAATTTCAAAAATTTTGATAAAATTTTTAATAAAGGACGAATAAAAGGTAAATATTTCATCCTCATTATTTTCATTAGAAGGGAGTAAAAAAGAAAAACCACTGAAAAGTAGAAAATTCTTCTGCTTTTTTTACTTCTTGCCCAATATCCATTTGAAAGTTTTAATGGTGGAATAAATAGTTTCTAATTCGTTTCATCCGTTTTACCAGCTTACTCAGAGAATGTTGTCGTTTGGACACTGTTGCTCAACATATATTTGCTATAATTCATTGTTAAAATTCTGGATATTTTTTAAGAATAAAAACAGCACTGTTGAACACCATTACAATTTCGTTTGTCGAAGTGGGTTTCCTGAAATCTACCACACTCTTCTTAGCCTCAGTTTTTCAGGGACTGAAATTTAATGTTCACTGGATTACATATTACAGTATTAAATGGAATTTTAACGGGTGTTCAAAAGTTTTGCTATATCTTGAACGCTCCTGATTAGATAGTCTACAGAATTATTGATTTCGGTCTTTTCATTCAGTCCGTTATTGCAAGAGGTTTTTGTGGTTTAAAATCTCTCTGAAGTAATTATTAATCTGTCTGTAAATTTATTCGTTAAAACTTGAAGTAATGGGATACTGTTGAAAATGGAAGAAAGTGATAGAATAATTGGTGAGTGGTCTGATAAAACCTAATTAAATTTTTAATAAAGAGATCCAAAACTTCTGAGAGTCTTCTTGTGTTGGCAAGCTAAAATTTGTATCACAACATGAATATTGGAATAAGTTAGTTCATCCACAGCACGTGTCCTCTTGGGATATCTTGAAGAGATCCCCATCGTTGAATCTTTGCTTTAAAATAAGCTACTACAAAAAACCTACGGTTGTAAAGAATTTTTTGAAATATCATCAATAGTCTGTATGTAGGAGAAAAGCTGGCTACTGATATTTATGAAATATCAAACTATTTTACATACATACATCGAATCTTACATACTTACATACATCAAAGTTACATATGTCGATACATGTTCTTGCTTATATTTTATTTGTGATACATTAGAAGTTGATGAGGAGCAGTAGAGGTTTTTTGTTAACGCTGAACCCTCCGTTAGCGCAACCGTAGAGAAAATTTGTCTGATTTGTCATATAACCCACCATCCTAAAAGTAATTATGTATGTGAAGTAAATATGATATGAGCAATATGTCTAAATATTGCAGTAATAAATGAATTAACTTCTTGGCTAAGCTGAACTGACCTGTTAACATTCCACAAAGCTAATCAATAGATTTCGAAGCATTACCCTAGCTTACCTAACAGGAAATGAACTTAAAACTGTTGTAAGATAAGTCGTTCTAAATTGTGGGTAGGATGATTATTAGAATTTGAATCGGTTGAGAAGGGAACAAAATAATGCAGAGAACCTCGATGGAGAAGTGGAAACGAGTGTATATTTAGAGTGGGAAATGAACTGAAATCATATTTGCTGCACTATGCATTCTGGAGATCCGTAGTAAGAAAATCTGATTACTTGTGTGTTTGGTAACGATAATCGAATAACAGTCGCAGACCTCTTTAAGAATTATCGTTAATTTTACGAGTACCTTTGAGTGATGAAAAATTCCATTACTTTAAGAAAAATTTGGTTTGGGTCTACTTTGAAAAATTTTTTTTTTTTTTGAATTTCCTTATACACCGAACATCCTTAGTTGCTAGTTGGATGGAACCCAGCAAACAAAATTCATTTCGCTGAGTACGCTTTTGAATGACCGTAACGTTGGCATGTTAAGCACTGAACTACAACTTTCTTTTAACATGGGATTTATAAAAGGGATTTTAATACGATATACGCATTGAATAGTTAGTTTTTCTGTTTTTGTATTGCGTCGAAGGTCAACCTAGAACATTTTTAACAACACCTCTGAAACTCTTGTTATGATGTGAGCAGTAACACTATATGGTCTATTACCTCTACTTCACCTTTAATATCATCGAGACAGCAATGTGTAATGCATGTCTTTCAGAACTACCTTAAAACATTTGTTATGTGATAACTACACAAACACATTTAAGTAAATTAACTAATATTACGGCTCTCTGGACGCTTTAGAGATGATGGAGTATAATTCGGTGAATCTGGACATTAAATTCATTTGGTTCTAATTTTCTGGATTTTATAAGAATTGGTCTTTCGTAAAAGTAACTATAATTTTTAAAAGTCCATTGATTTTAACAAAATTTATAAAAGAA
Organism: Zanna intricata; assembly: GCA_010016005.3. Taxonomy (NCBI): domain Eukaryota; kingdom Metazoa; phylum Arthropoda; class Insecta; order Hemiptera; family Fulgoridae; genus Zanna; species Zanna intricata. The sequence goes on from JAAAKQ030190075.1 coordinate 6,633, forward strand.
AATTTCGATTTTCCAATCTTCTGCTTCTACTTCCCTCTCTTTCTCTCCCATATCTTCATCACTGGAAGATATCAAATAGTATGTTATCAAGATGGGCATGAATTACTTAATGAAAACTTAATGGGCACTAATTACTTATTGAAAACAATACAGCTTACTTTGTTGGCTTGATTAATTGATGAAATACTTTAAAATGAAAAAGCATAAAAACATTTCTGAATACTACTCACATGTTTCTTAACACGTCGTTTATGGTAATCATTGAAAAATAATTAATGCCGAGAGAATAAAAACAACACAAGAAACAGATTAAAATTTTCAAGTTAATGTCAGCTATTAAATTTAACAGCAGTTGTTTTAACAAAACCTTTAAAAAATATGAAATACTTTTAATGCAAAAAATTATTTAATCTTATTTTATTAGACATCAGCAGATTCTTATATCATAAACACATCAGTAAATTATAATAAATTGAATTAATTATTGCAGCGGTAATTTATCATTCCGAGTTATTTAAAAATAATTAAAGCATTCTTAAATAAATCAATCTTAATTAAAACTTTATTACTTTTTAACTTCAAAAAAATTCAAAAAAATAATTATTGAAATTAGAATGTATAGGAATTAAAAATTAACAAAAAAAATTACTACAGAATATTAAGATTTACCAGACATAAACAGGAATTGAATACCGTATGATTTTTTTTGCCAACCTTTCTAATCTTAATATTATTGTATAAATGGCTGTAGATGGCTTCAAGAATTATTAATCAATATTTTAAAAGTTCTCCCTTTTTTATTAGCAAGCATGTAGTGTCATTAACAATAAATAGCTAAAAAGTTCTTTCTTATTTATGAAAATTAAAATTTTATTAAAAACTAAAAATCAACGTAATTTATACGAATTTATTGGTATTATTCTAGTTTATGACAAGTGTTCGGTTTTATATCTTTGCTCGGTTTCAACTTCGGGATATCATTAAAAAAAAAGCCAAATTACTCAAGAGGACTTCTTTCTTAATAAATCTTCAGTTGCTAATGGTAATTAATGAATAAATATTATTTATAAAATGTTGAGACAGTTTCATAGGGAAGACTGATATGTTCTTGTCAAAGTGTGGGTTATTGTATTAACTAATGAGAAATATTTGGTGTATGGAGGATTGAGGAAGCTGAAGATGCATTTATGAATGACCCATCTACTGAACCAGAAACTTCTTCTGACAATTTTGACCCCTGTCATAACCAAAATAATAGAACTCCTTGTTTATTTGAGTCCATGTCTATTCCTGAAATATTTTCAGAGACAAACGATTGTAACACTAATAACAATAACTTTATACATGGCTGAACCACGGAATATGTATATATATATATATAAATTTGATATATCATATCTGTCATTGTTCAATGTCAAGTTTAAACCCTGTAGAACTATTAATATTAGCAAGTTTTTGTTGATTGAAAATTAAAAATTTAAATAAAAATAAATATATTTAAATAAAATTAAGATTCTAAATTAAGAAATATGACCTTTTCGAATACTGAAACAATGGTTAACAGAATATAATATCCTTCTGATTAATAATTTACGGATTCTCGTATTAGGAGTTTAGAACAAAGATACATGTTTGATAATTGAAAAGAAAGTGTTGTATACAAAATGACATTTAACGTTAAACAAATAATGTTGATAATTTGGCAGTAAAAAATTATAAAAGAGAGCGTAAAGCAAATTATTTAAGTTACTTTACACATTTCTACAAAAAAATTATTCCAGTAAAATGCAAAATAGTCAGACTCTTTAAAAACTTAGTTATCGTTATTTAAAAAAAAAAAAAACATTCTCTGAAAATTATAAAAAAAAACACTATGAGTATAATAACTGACGGTCTACATTATCTGTTTATTTCAGATTTATTTAGGTTACAAAGGTTATTACATATAGGTTACTGACAGATGAAAGGTTTCAAGGATTAATACAGCTAAGTCAAAATTAGTCAGGTACTAGTTAAACTAAACAATAATTCTTTGAAAAGGAAATAGTGAGCAGACGGTTAATTTACATTATTATTACCATTACGTACAATAAGTTCTTTGCAGCCGCAAGGGAGGAATTGGATGAGCCAGCTAATAATACGCTAAGCTTTTTGGAAAAGCCATTACCCGTGTAGTTAGTATACCTCAGAACCAATTTTCACAAAAGATTACCTCATAAAGCTTAATGATAAAAATTTTTCAATATATTTAATTAAAATTATAACTACGACGCTCGGGCTGTCCAATAGCAACAGACTAAATATAGATTTAGATTTTTTTTTGAATTGAAAATAATTCCATATTAAATAATACTTTACACTGTTTCTAGTCTAATTAAAACTTACAGAAATATAATAAACCTGTAAATATACAAATTATTATATGAGTATTATAAAGTGTATTATGTGTTTATTACTAGCAAAATTTTATATTTATAAATTTAATAATTTTTAGTTGCAATAACGTAACCCCGACTACAGGGCTAATTTTTCTTTTATACTTTCCTGAGAATAGCGCTACCTCGAGTACGGTACGCTTTAATAATGTTGAGGCAATTTTTATCCAGGATCTTATCTCTGACATGCAAGCTTTAGTTGAGAAGTGAGTAGGCGGAGAAACGGGTTCATACGATTGCGAAGGGAAGAGAGAGTAGAAGCTAGCAAGGGCTTTTCTTTTCTTCTCCCCTCCTTACTTCTTCACTATCCATCCCCGTTCTCGCTTCAGGCAGACATAAGTTACAGAGTCTATTTATCAAGGGAGAGAAAGTTAAGTGGTGGAACTTTTTTCCTTTACTCCTGCGCGCATTACAAATTCGGTGCAACATCTTCCCTCTACCACTATGCATTACAAATTTCGTTAAAATCTAAGAGAATGAAGGAGGTCGGTACTACTTTATAGTACAGTATACGTTAGTATGCGGTGTGAACGCGGTAATGTTCACCAGTTACTTTGTAACCGCAATACTACAATCTTAACAATCGATACCAAAATACGGATATGAGCAAGCGTATTCAAATGAAAACCGAAGGTAAGGAGAAACTTAGTTATTTAACTGCAGAGTACGGTTCATAGGAAAAGTATACAATACAAATGCTAAAACTCATCTCTTCCATTGAAAGAGATTACCCATAATAAAACATTCCGAAAGTTCTAAGAAAAATATACCGTTTAGAAGCAAGCGAAAACTCTTTATAGTATAGTTTTTTAGAATAATTTTCAAAATTATAACAAGTTAAATTTTTTTTGGTACTTGTCTACGGTCCTTTGAAGAAGATTAATTACTCTTAAGAAAATTCTTATCATCATCTTAAGTTAAATAAATGTACAATAAAGAAGTATATGATCCTTCAGTTGTATGTAATAAATAGTAAAAATTATAACATATTTCTACAAATTTGAAACAAAAGAATTTATTTGCTGAGGGATATTATGTTTAATAATATTTCTAAAGTTAAAATATTCTTCTGTTACAGTACTTGCACTATTAAACGTTCTCATTTCACTGATCCTGCTCTCTGAGCTCTGCAATTGGAAAACGATCTGAAAAAAGTATTTATGATAGATGATAATTTATAATAACTGTTTTATTGTTCATCATTCTAAAAAAGTAAAAGTAAAAGTAAAAAGTAAAAGTCAAGAATAAAATTTATTGGTTATTCTGATAAGTGACCTTATCTCAAATCAATATTTCTTTTCCCCCTATTTGTGGGGTTCTATAGGTAAAATAATTAGCTTCGTGACTTTTTCTTAAGATAGAAGTCATGTTATTTGGTATTAAAATGAAGTAAGTAGGAGGAATGTTGTAAAAAAATGAAAGTGAAATCGAATTACACTGCGCTTCCATTGAATAAAAATTCAGATCCTAACTTGTAATCAGAATTACAAGCAGAAAAAAAGAGTACAGATGAATCTTACAATGTAAGGGGTAACGAAATTTCTCTTAATGGATATAGTAAGATAATAGTATATCATTATTTTTGGTGACATGGCAAGGAAAATTAAAACTAAGTAAATAAATTAATAATAAATCTCAACAATAATTTGCAGATCGTAATTGTTTAGCGACAAATAATAATATTTATAAGTGAACTACTTTTTTTTCTAAATCAAGAGAAATAACCTGTTATTACTTTATAACTGCAGGGGCTTCCACTGCACATTTGCTTCTTTAATACGCTGTACAATTTAAATGCCAAACACATTTATTTAAATCACCGATGGAGCAGCCAACAATGCGACGTCATCAGTACATAACATTCGTATTTCATTTAACCTTATTCATATTTACTGTAATACCTTTGTACTTTTGAAAGACTAATGGTAATTACAAAATTAAATCCTTTTTTTAAATGAAATAATAAGAAGAGAGTTGTTAAGTGAAAATATAATTTACCGTATACCATATACTAATCTAAATTACACAATACTTAAAACTTAAAATGTTTCTGAACATCTTTTAGTACAACATTTATAAATGTAGATATTCAGCCCTACTATGCACTGGATCCTTTATGAATCACGTAATGATATTTTATCATTTAGTATATAAGGTCATTCACTCATTTCATGCTTAATGGACTGGCATAAAATCAATAGTTCATGACTTTATAAGCCGTAAGGAAATAACTGCATGTTTAAACAAACTTAAGTATTAATCTAAATTATGTAGGGTAACGAAATACGCAAATGTGATATCGATTAACTACATTTTAATGACAAACGTGATGTTTAATCAATGAGCTTTGAAATCCATGCATAAAAGGATTATTTCTGAAAATATAAAAGAATTTTTTGTAGTAAAATTTTATGAAATTAAATATTTGTATTAAAATTGTAATTATTGTATCCTGTGAAGATGCTTGTGTTTCTTATAATTGATCGTATCCTGTCAAGATGCTTCATCTGAAAAATAAACATACAACTAGAGATCTTTCTGTTAATTCTAACTTCATATCTGAGTTCATTTTGAAAAGTAATTTCTCAACTCGCTGCAAAGTGAAATCGTATTTCCTTTATACTAGTTTATCTCTTTAGTTTTGCAAATAAAAATCATACTTGAATTACCAGTAATTATGAACACATATGTTTTGACCGCAGCTATTAGCAGTATTTATATAATTGACTGGTCACTATTGTCAGTTATTAAAGAAATAAAAGTCATAGATCACTTTCCTCTTCTCTACACCAAATATTTCACGTTTTATTTCAATGATCAAGTTGTTCTATACCAACTATAATAGAAATGTGTTTACTTAAATGGTAGAAGAAAGAATATGAACCACAGGCATAATTTTTTTCATATGTTCGATATCTTTTGATACTTTTTTTTTTTTTTTTTTTTTTATTAGGTTTTATACGGGCATCGACTGCTATGGTCATTAGCCCTCGTCACATTCTTTAAATTAA
>JAAAKQ030190119.1:0-12077 GCA_010016005.3 Zanna intricata
CGGCCACCCCCCCCAAGAGGGGGCGCGAAAAAGAGACCCCCCCCCCCACCAAACAAAAAAAAAAAAAAAAAAAAAAAAAAAAGGTACAAGTAGGCAGGTGGACCCATAGTCATTAAGGACGTCAGAAGGTGGTACGGAAGAATCCATGGCTCCCTAGATTTCAGTCTAACTCAAATTCTGGCGGGCCATGGGGAATTTAGAGCTTTTCTATTCCGCTTCGGTCTAGATTTTACGGACGAATGCCCAGACTGTGAGGTCGAGGAGTCAACCTATCACGTTTTCTTTCGTTGTCCACGATTCCAAGTAGAAATAGATGAGTTAGTCGAAGTAGGCAATGGCAATGTCCAGTAGAATGGCAATATTTGAACCGGGGTTAATTGAAACCCAACCACCAAAGAACACCGGTATCCACGATATAATATTCAAATCCGTATAAAAATAACAAGGCTGCCGTTCCAAAAATTTGAACCTTAGAAGTCTTGACTTCGAAATCTGCTGATTTGCGATGACAAGTTAACCTCTAGACCAGCCCGTGACATCGAAAAATCTCTGTGATGTGATTTGTGTCCATTTAATATATCGTTTTTTTTATTTTTTATATGTTTTATAACTTTTGTTTGTGTTATAACTTTGGTGTTTATATTTTTTAACCTTCATATGTTCAAAGACATATAAGAGGTCTTTTTACTTTCCTGGCATCATAGCGCTAGAGATATGCTGCAAGAAGGAAAGAATGGTAATAATCACTTAAAAAATTAGGTATTGGTTTTTTTTTGCATTTCTTGACGTCTCATGAACCATGTGGCCAAAAAAAACATAAAAAAGTAAAGGTAATGTTTGTACGTAAGTAAGTGTGTTCACGTGTTTGAAGCTTAATAATTCATAACTGGATAAACCAATTGTAATGAAATTTGGTACAGAGAATCGTGATACAGGGAATTTGTTGGTAAAATTTTGGGTCAATATTTGCGGTGGGGTGGGGTTGATAGTTTTTTGGGATGAATTTTCTTAAACGCTTGCAAACATAACTGTTAAACAATATTCCTAGAAGTATACTAGGATTGCAATCGTTAAATTCTAAGATTGTGTTTGAATGAATAAAAGAATTTGTTGATGTATAAATAAACTATAACCATTTTATTGATTTGAATTATAATACATAATACACCCTGATGATAGAGTTAATGCGTTAAATTACTTATGAATAATTCTTATGATGTGATTTTATTAAGATATAAAGGATTTCACCTTACGATTAAGTAACAAAGAATGAAAATTACTGCATGCTACAATAATGAGAAAAGAATAATCAGCTGATGGCGAAAGCCAACTAGTCAAGCGATCATAAAGGCATAAAGCCCTAATGAATAATAAGAAAATTTTAACGCTATCGTCTTACAAAGTTTCAAACTGAGTGATAGTTTTAAAAACAACCTCATTTTATATTAATCTCGGTACATTCGTGTAAACTTATCTTAAAATTTATAAAAAATATATCCCAAAATTTCCCTTTCCCTAAAAATTGAAAATAGCTATCGTTTTACTTATTGCTCATTTTTTAATAGATTTTTTTTATATGTCTTCCTCTCCTTGCCCGAAACTCTTCATATTACTCTAATCAATTATGAAAAAGTGATCATTAGCTCTATTCATAAGAAAGAGTTCCACTGTTTAAGAATAAATCATCGAGATATCCGGCTTTGTTTTCTTTTCAACTTATAAGTACATTTAAGCAAAATATCCATTGTAAATTCAAAGAAACTCAACGACAGTCGAACTATAAGTTCTTCCCTAATTTACTCAGTTAAAAATTTAATGTATCGAAATAAAATGAAAGTCGCTGGGAAGTGTGAGGAGAATTTAGCTAATAGATCGTCAAATTTTGGAATTATGTTTCCGTAAGGGCACTAAATAACATTGTGATAGCACTATTGGTCGACGGAGAAAGTACCGCGGATACCAAGTTATTATGCACTCTTTTTAAAAAGCACTTCCAATCGATTTTCCAGGATTCCGATGGTAATTCAACAACTCCTTGTGACTTGGGAACCAGGAATTGTGACAATTTAGATATTCACATATTTCTAATTTTTGTGTTTTTTTACTTCAAAACGCATAAAAATGTTTTTTTTTTAGAACCACTACCATATCTAGCTCCGTAGATTTTTTAATTTTTTTCTCACTTTTTTTATCTCTTATTAAAAATTTCATATTATATTATATATATATATATATTTTATATTAATATAAATTTCATATTTCATATTATTATATATATTATATATATATATATAAAAAAAAAGATTTATTCAATCATTTCTTTAGTAAACTGCAGGTCAATGTTTGAAAAGAATTTTTTCAGAAGGGCTTTCATTTTATAGGATACAAATCAATTTTATGTTTTTCCGTCTAGTATTTTCTTTTTTTATATATATATTTTAATGAAAGGCAAACAGAACACCGAGAGCAATGGAGTTCTAAGTTTTTGGTAATGAAATCCTAAAAAAGAACGCAATACTTCTCATGTTATAGTACGAACAGTGTGACTTGACGGCCGAGTTTAGGGTGTTACTACACTGTAAAAAAACTTTTCTTCATAAACGTATAAAATAACATCTGTGTCTTCATCGTTTATTTTTTATCGAAGTATGAAGGAAAAGTTACTGTTTTTGAGTAAATTTTTTGAAAATAATATTTAACTAATTAAAAAATTATAACTGCTCGATTAAAACAAAAAAAAAAAAAAAATATTGTAAACATATATTCTTATTAAATTTAACACTATCCTTCGAAAAAATCAAATTTGTTGAACGACTTCTTAAATTAGAATTTTTTCTCAAAAAATTGAATATATAGTTAAAATTTTTGTAGCAACTTAATTTCACTGTGGAAATTTGAAATAAAAATAGTATGAGGGATACGTAATAGAAAATGGTGGATTTTTAAATATTAGGAATGAAATAATTGAACCATCTGATTGTAGTTCAATACAATGTTTGTACTAGTCAAAAGTACCTGTTTATATAACAAAAATGAAAGTACATGTTTTATGAAGAAATTAAAAGAAGGATTTAAAAAAAAAATTTGCCACTTACTTCAATTTTGCTTAAAGACTGTAAATTAATTAAAAATTAAATAGATAAAATAACGAGAAAACTACTTTTCATTTATCATTCAAACAAATTAAAAAGCTGTAACAGTTTTTTTTTTTTGTATTTAGTTTTAAATACAGTTATTATAAATTTAATCAAAATAAATAGGTTAAAACTATGCAAATTTCTGCTTCACACGAAGTAATAATATTATTTAGGGTGCAAAATATTAACTATAGTTTCCTATGATTGTACGTGTACAAATAAACACATTAGTTATTTAGATCTACTTCCAAATTTAAGTTATTTATGAGAAAATGATATAGATAATATTATTTCATTACTGGGCGTGTAAAAACTTATATATCAATGTGGACGAACGTATAAAACTAATCGTTTCAAGCTGTCGTATTTTTATGTTTATATTAATGTTTTCTAAAACCGCTTAGACTAAAATAAAAACGTTAAAGTTGGTCTATATGAAATGAAAGTGATGAATATTTAATAATTACAAATGGGATTAATCTTACAGTGAAAAGCGTGCCATTCAACCATTATTTTGTTGGCAATATTACTACGGAACTGCTTTCCTTCTAGCAGTTGTTTCGTGTTATGGTTGCATACATACAAAAAATGCTACTCCTGTGTCCGGAACGCTTTACTTAAATAACAATTACAAAATTGTTTATTATTATTATTTAATTTTTGTTACTTTTTTCTAAATTAAATTTTTCCGATTTATCATCACAAACTTTTTCGTAAACAATTACTTGTTATAAACATATTAAAATGTTTTATATTACAAAATAAAAATTAATTATAATTATATTCGTGTATACAACAAATAGAAAATATAAAAATTAAACCTAACTCAAATTTAAATTTCCTTAATACCTACAACTATTTGTGTCTGAAAAGAAATTTTGGAACGCGTAACCCTTGTTAAGCATCACATTTTTTCCCCCATTCATTTCTAACAGTTGAAATTTCTAACAGTTTTTATTATTTATATATATATATATATATATATATACAGAAATAAATTTGAAACTACTTGTAACAAGCTTCAAAACAAGAAAAAAAATAATAAAACGGCATATTTTATTTCCCGATCACTTATTTGTTAAATTATACAGTGATTCCTGAAGAATGTAATAAACTTTCAGGACATATTCTACTAAATAAAGAGGAATGCTCATATAAACTTAGGCTAAATTTAGGCATAAGCTCATATAAGAAGAAATGTTTCTTCTTATTTCTAAACGTCTAAATTTAACGGAATAAATTTAGCAGTTTTAAATGAAATCTTACATTTTAAAAATTTAAAAAAGTAGGTTCGAGAATTGTATTTTTAGTGGTTTTCGAGAAATTTGGGATAAAAGACAAAAGACTGGGCTCGAAAAACACATTATATTATGTTTGTCTAAAATAAATTTGTTAAACGAAAAAGAAATAAATACAAATAAAACAAATAAATTTAATAAACGCATAAAATTTTCAAACAAAACTTGTATATAAAATAGTGCGTTTTCTAACTCCCAATCTTTTGTCTTTAACTCCAGATCTCTAGAAAACTACTAAAAATTCAGTTCTGTGACCTGCTTTTTTTTCAGGTCAGATTTCATACAGAACAAATAAATTTACTCTCTTAATTTGGATCGCAAGAATTACAGTCTGGCTTAGTTTTACCAGTCACAGAAATCAGGGTGAAATCTTTCGCCAGCTAACCCTCGCTAACGAAGCGTTTCTAAATTTATGTTTTAATTAACTTAACCAGTAGACTTCTTCTTCTTCTATAAAAAAATTCTTCTTCAGTAACTTCTTCTTCTTTTATCTGTTTACCCATTGAAACTTCCGTAAGGTATTACTTCAGAGAATGAATGAGGATGATATGTATGAATGTGAATGAAGTGTAGTCTTTTACAATCTCAGGTCGACCACTCCTGAGAAGTGTGGTTAATTGAAACCCAATCACCAAAGAACACCGGTATCCCACAATCTAGTAGTAAAATTCATATAAAATGAACTGCGTTTATTAGGATTTGAATCTTAGAACTTTCGACTTTGAAATCAGCTGATTTGCGTTAATCACTAGACCAGCCCGGTGGGCAGTAGAACGCGTCCTGAAAGTTTGTTTATTCTTTGTGAATCATTCATTATAATCTCACTTCATTTTTTAAATTTATCTTCTATAAAAATAATCGAAAACTAAAATATTCTTTTTAACCCCTTATTAAAAGAGTTAAATTTACAACTGCTTAAACATACGAAAAATGCTAAAAACATGTTAACTGCTCAATAAATTATAACGTGATAGAATAATTCATTTCATTAAAAACATTAGAAGAATAAAATTAAAAGTCTATGACTGTTTTATAAGCCGTGGTTTAAACTACGTAATTTGTTTATCGTGTGATCATTAGAACAAATTTCTTTAACAGGACAATAATAATGAAGCAGTTACTTTAAACACATTCCTTTATTCTAATGTCGTTTTACAATTTTTTAAGTAATCATTCTGTATAAAAATTAACTGAAAAGCAAAAAATTAGTTCAAAAACTTTTGACCCAAAAATATTTAAATTGTGCGAGGGCAACAAGAAAAGATTACTTACTAGACAGGTAAGATTTTTTATATTTATTTGTTTTATTCCTGCATAAAGAAAAAATAAAAAATTCTTCCTTAGGTAAATTCTTGATAAGGTTAAGGAAAAATATAACCAGTAATTTCTTTATTTTTTACACTGTTTAAACAAAAATTTCCGAATGAAATTGCACACGTTAACAGAAAAAAAGATGGAAAATAACAAAATCTGTCCCTTTTTACTCTTTTTTACTTTTAAATTTATTGGCAAGAAATAATGCTATTTAGCAAGACCAAAGAGTTCATCAAAAAACGTAATGTTATATAATTCTGTTAAACTGAGGAATTCATTTAGTTTATTACCATTTAATTTTATCAACTAATTTTACAAACTGACGAATGTTATCAGCGATTTTCTTAGAAAAATACTACAGACAGGTATTTGAATCTAATTTCCAACTAATAAATTTATGATGACGTATAACACGCAAGTCTTACAGAATATCATATTTTCAATGACATATATTTATTTCTTACCGGCTTTTCAAAGAAAAGTATGATATTACTTTCATTCGATCACACTGTAGGATTGAGAGTTGAAAGTGAATCTTGTTTACGTTTTTAAATATGAGGAGCACCTAAACACCATTCACTTAAAATGGGGAATCCTTATGCGCGCGCGCGTGTGTATCAGTTGTCAGTCAATCGACGAAGTCAAGTCAATAAAATTTCTCGGGATAATATTGGACGATCATATCAAGTGGAATGTCCACGTGCAATATTTGACATCGAGATTAAATTACCTTAATCATATTTTTTACAAAATAAACAAAATCTTGAAATAATAAGAATTATGTATTTTGCATATGCTCATTCACTCTTTCAATATGGAATCGAGATATGGGGAGGAACATTTGATACCGATTTTAATAAAATATTTATGCTCTAGAAATATTTAATTAGAGCGAACTCTTGGTAGATCAAGGTTATATCCCGGTACACGCTGATTTGAAGAGTTTAAAGTATCTAATTTGAGACAAATATATGTCAAGAAAGTAATGATGCTACACATAAACAAATATAAATTATTTTGAATTTAAAAATACACCGTACAATACTCGTCCAGTAGGAACAAATACTTATTCCATATTCTTTTCAAAATTAACTGTTTGCAGCCATCAGTTATCGTATTACTCCAGTATATTTTCTAAAAAAAGTCTCCAAACATTTTAACGTCCAAATAATAAAAAGTAATCTAATCAAATAAATAGATGAATGGGTGAAACACAATACATATTTAAAATTATCAAATAGAAATACAAAAATAATCCACACTAAAAACAAGAAATTTATCGTATTATAATGAATAGTATACAAAAAATAAATTAATATATACTTAATATTAAAAAATCTACACATGTAATACTGTGAATGTTTAAAGTGAATGCTAAGGATGCATAAACTCATAATAGCATCAAAATAGTATCTTATAAATATTTCTTGTTGTCTTAACGTACATTAATTAATTAAAATGTATTTTTTATTAATTTTTTTCTATTTTTCCATTATGAAATTATTTTTTCTCTTTTTTAGATTATGAATTTATTGTATTTTATTTTATTTGATTTCTATTTAAATTTAAATAATTTTACATTCTGCTTCTATGTATTTTATTCTATGTAAATTCTATTCTAGTTCTATGTAAATTTTATTCAACTTCATTCTATTTAATTTAATTTAATTTCAATTTAAATTTTTATGTTCTATTTTTTGTATGTATCTTATTACAAAAACATCAGTATTATTATTTAGTTAAATATTATATTTTTAATTAGTTCTTATATTAATCATGCTGTTATACTGATATGAAGTCACGGTTAGCGCTCAAGGTTTCTTTTCTACGTACATCAAGGAGAAATATGTTGAATTGAATAAAATTGTATATTTAATTTTCAACTGACAATAAAATACATAAATAAATATACATTACACATAAGGAATCCTCATTGTGTATATATATTCCAATGTACCAAGTTTTGTGGCTCGAAAATTTCAAAAACTTTAGAATCAATTTGATTGCAATTTAGATATATTATAGTGTATCTGAAGTTATGCATGTGATAATTTTATGAAGATTGGTGAAGTTGCCTTCATTACATTCAATTTAAGGCTCAAATTTTTTGGCTCGAATATCACCAAAATTGCTTGATATATTTCACTGAAATTTAAATGTGCTGTAATAGTGTGTATTTGAACTTGTGTATGTGAATACTTCTTGAAGATTGGTTGAATCGTTCTTCAGTTACGCTCAATTTAAGATCGACAACAGACAACATAAACCCAATTTGAGGTTATTTTGACTTTGTATTGGTATGTTTTTTATACGCGCTTTTGCTGCTTATGCAGTGAGTCAAAGTGTTGAGTAAGTTTAAGTTTGATGCGTGTGTGCAGAGTTTACTTGCTATGTTTAATTAATCCATCAAATTATGGTTGTAGTGATTTGATTTTCTTGTAAAAAGAAAATATATTTTAATATTAAATAATACGAGTATATACATTTATATAAATATACATACTTCCATTTAAATTATGTTTTGTGTATTTCTTGCGCAAAAATTTTACGAAATCGAATCTATTTAATGTATATATTTAATCGAAAAAAATTTAGTTCATTATTCTTTGGAAATTAGTGAGTTTCTGATTGCGAAACAGTAACGGGAACGGAAACGAAAAATCGGTCTTCTTGCACAGAATTGTGCAAGGATTTCTTTAATTTGGTTTAATTGTTAACTATAGATACCGAAGATAAAGAAACATCCATGAACCACTCTTCTTCTTACCCCGCTCAAATTTTTTCGACCTTAATTTGAACGTGAATCAAGAACGACTAGACTTATTTTCATCAAAATTTACTTACGCAATTTTAAATATACCCCTTCTTTAATCCGGACTCCGGATGAAAGGCCATGACGCTGCCAATCCGTCACAGAGATCGGCGATGTTATTGAACGCATCCTCATTTCAATTCTGTCGAAAATCAAAATTAAATGAATGATTTATTAACTAAATGATCTGATACGATTATAATCTTCTTTTTTTGTGCCCTTATTGAGTTGTATGCTGAAATGTAGAAGAGGTAAATGATCTTTTAAAAAGAATCATGTTTTACGTCAAAGAAATTAAGAAAACTTTAAGGGATAGGGAAAAACAAAATTACAAAAAAATTAAAATTTTTACTTTATTTTACAGAGCTTTTCCTATAATTTGGTATATATTATGTTCGGATATGTCGATAGAAATTAATTTTTTTTTTCATTTTCAATAAATCACTGCTAAATTTTGGGGAACAAATTTTTCGTTTCTAACGAAATGATTTTGATTTTAGCTGTCGCACTTGTTCCCTTTTTGAATTATTCCGCTCTTTCAATATTATTTAACATTGATATTTTGATAAGAATCAATATCTTCCTGAACGATATTATTATTATTATCGACATTTTTTACAATTGTAATGTCAATATATATTGTATACTAACGTATTTTTGGTTTGATAATTGTGTTTTCAGTGTTTATTTATGTGTTTATTTGTACTGTTAACAATGCCTAGATCGCTGGAAATTATAAATTATGGACCAAACCCTCGACATAGGCGATAAAAAGTTACCTACCTACTAAAGCAAATAGACATTCCTGATAGTGCTTCTAATAGTAAACAAGTAACTTAGAAATATACAGGGAATTTAGTTAATATTTTAAGTATTTAACTGTAGATGTAGCATTGTTAAATAATATGCTTCTAAAATGTGCCATATATCGAAGTTGTGGAAGTGACATTTCTATTTCTGACAACAAAAAGATTGGCTTGGCTTCTAAACCTTATTTTCTTTTCGGTAATTTTACTGATAAAAGTGTTTATTATTCTTCTTCATCTGTTTCGATTTAAACTAATTACAATAAAGTACAGAGTTTTTTTAATGTAAATATTAGATTAGTGTATGGTCTTTGTGCTACTGGTAAAGGAAAACGTTTAATGAATTACTTTGTGGGATACAAAATTTTCCAAACTCCATTAAGATTTTCAAGATATACTTATGTCATTGCTAATGCTACACAAACGGTTTGTTTGGGTACAATGAAATCAACAGTTTAAGAAGTAATTATTGATAATGGTGGTTGTCATGAAATTTGTATGGCAATAGACGCCCCGTGGTAGAATAGAGGCAACACCTCTCTCAACGGTGTCATTACTGACACTAGCACAAACACCAGTAAGGTAATTGATTATGAAGTTTTGTCTAAATACTGTAGATGTAAGGAGAAGTAACAAAATATTCACACATAGAACTTTGTAGCCAATTACCAACCAATTACAAACCAGCGCACGAGCTCTGTCAAAAAAGAGCTGATGGCTGGTGTAAGTTTGGCTGGTGTAGAACTGAAGCAGCTAATACAAAATATGAACATAACGAACATTTTCATCGCCAGCTGCAGTAATGAGCGTGATGCATTCAGCTTTCGATACACTTGCCGATCCTACTCTCTTGAGAAGATAGGTTTTTGACAGCAACTGCCAAAAACTGTTTCTCTTTAACTTAAAACATTGAAATTTTGGTGCATCTTAAGCAATAGCTAGTTTTAACAGAGGCAATATAGTTAAGTGTCATGTTCTTAGTGAAATGGGAATGAAACCAGATAAATATTGTGTTGATACCATGTCGCGATCGACAAAAAGCGAATTTACGAAACAAATCGACAGCTACTGAATATATTAAAAAAGCTCAGTAGAAATGAATATAGTTGAAAGGAAAGTGGTACATCAATTTGAAAAAGAAGAAAAGGAAGTAAAACCGTCATATGCATCGGCTACTTAAAAGGTAAGTCTGTATTTTACAGTGCGGTTTTCGAAAATTCAGTTTTTTACTACTTATGTTCCTTTTTCTCAAAAGCTGTAAAAGCTACAGGTTTGAAATTTTTTGGAGAGTTTCCTGCATATATTCTTTAAAATTTAACACAGGGATTTAAAGACTTTTACATAATTACAACAATTAAAAATAATTATGGGGTTAAAAATATGGTGAAAAATAGCCACCGCCTAAAAGAGCGTAGAAAATTTTAATTATGATGATTTTTATAAAAATGTCAGGATTAATTGATATTGTAACTATAACCTTCTGTGTCTGAAGTGTGGAAATTTATACTGGATAATTATATCTTTTCGTATATACTCATATATAATTTAATGGATTTCTCATCCTAATAATCAATTCAATTTACAAAAAAAAAAAAAAAATGAAAACTATAATACTATGCAGTTTTTTGAAGCGAGTATAAAGTGCTGTTAGAATGTAGGACTGTTAGAATGTAGAATGTTAGAATGTATGATCAGAAAAAAATCCAATTTTATACAATACAGTATATTATTAAAAAAATTGAATTGTAGAAAAAAAATAATTGGAAAATTTATTTCAGTATTAAGAACAAGTTAAACTATATTTAAAGAGAAAAATAAAAAGAATGAGTAATATAAATGTTAGAGAAAATAAAAATGTAATGTAATGTATAATAATGTATTGTAATGTAAATATAAATGTAATGTTATAAATGTAAGAGAAAAAATTTACTGTGGATAGACCCAATACTAGGGTCATCTTTTTATAATAAAATAAAAGAGCTTCGAAATGTTTATGTTGTAAAGCGTTTTATAAATAAAAATAAACTGTTAAAATAATTTGGTTCAGTTTGTCTTTGCAAAAGTTTATATTTTTAAACCAGTATCAACCGTTAGTTACAAAAGCATAGCAAATAAAATAAATTTTTAAAATCCTGCTTCTATAATACCATAAAATCACCTTTTTTCAATTTTTTTTCTTTTTATTAACTCGGCGTCTTAATACTTATAACTTTTCATATAGTGTTGACTTTAAAAAGTTAAACTTAAGAATAATTACTTCTTTTTTTTTAAGTTTGACTTTAAAATTTTTTTTTATTGTAAAAACTATTTATGCACGAGAATGTTATAAAATTTCTGATTATGATATTTTAGATCATTCTGAATTGAGCAAAATTGTCTCCATGGTCCTTCTCTATCTTTTCTGCATTTTTATAATCATATAACATTTATCATAGGTATCGTGAATTTATTGTAATCAATGCAAAGGTTAATTGAAAAAATTTATACTTATCAATATTATATACTTAACTGGTGGACTCGACAAACGTCCTGTATACACGTCTTAAATTTTAAAATGTTAAACGTTTTTGAATAAGCTTTTTTTTTTTTTTTGTTTTTTTTTACATCTTCTTTTTTTTGTTATATCTTCAGAGGATGATGATATGAACGAATTGTAGCGTGTGTGAAAAATGCCATGCCTGACCGGGATTCGAACCCGGGACCTTCCGGA
>JAAAKQ030190131.1:0-12077 GCA_010016005.3 Zanna intricata
TGAACCTTAGAACTCTCGACTTTGAAATCAGCTGATTTGCGATGTCGCGTTAACCACTAGACCAACCCGGTGGGTTCTTATTGAAGCTATAGAGTTGTAGTTTAACATTTTTAAACTACTGAACTATTTAAAAATATAATAATTGCATGATAATTTTGTATAAATCAGTTGTATCTTCTTAAAATATGAGTAAATATACAGCATCTTATTCAAAAACTAATGTATTAAAATCATTTAAACAAATCAAATTTCAGTAACGATTTTTGGTGCACATTTGGTTCAGCATAATCGACAACCTATCAATAGGTTCTTTCATACTAGAACAAAGTGTCACGGGGAGAAATTATAAATGAAAATTTCTCATTGCAAAATGAATAGAAATTTACTATCAACTTGATGGAGCACCACCTCATGTCATGAATGAAATAAAACAATTTTTAGATGAAACATTTACTGATAAATGGATTAGACGTAGAGGTCCAGTAAATTCGTTATCTAGATCGTTGGACCTTACTCCCTTAGATCACTGTTTATGGAGATGGATGAAATTCCAGACATAAAAGCAAAAAGTAGACACGCGTCATGAACTGATCATTTTCATTCTCAAAGCTGCTGTCCCTCATTAAGGAATACAAAGTTACTGAGGTTGGCAACAGAAAATGTAAGGAAACTGGTTGAAAAGTGCATCGATGTAAATAACAGAATTTTCAAACATTTTTTTTGTAAATTAATACAGTATAAACACCACAGTGAGTACTTTTTTAAAAAAGTAAAATTGATTTTAATTTTTCAAAGGTTAAATTTGATTTCTCAAAATGTAATTCTTTACAAATTTTAATAATAGAATTTATACACTTATTAGTCATTTCATAAAGTTATTGCGCTTAAACCTAAAAATTTTTTTTTTTTTTAAGTTTTCTGTTCTATGTAGTATATAAGGAAAAATATGGAATTTTTTTTGTATAATGTTTAATGCAATATCTCACAATATAAAATAATTTAAATACACGCGCATACACATACAAAAATAAAGGAGTACAGCCCACAACATGCAAGTGAAATCAGCGTAATCTGTGATCTGTTTATTTGACTTTTCAGGTCAAAAACATAAGGAACCATCAAGTTTGTCCCTTATATAAAGTCTTAAAAACTTCAGTATGACCTCATTTCACCCAAAATCTTATCCTGCTGAATTTTTCAGAAGAAAAAACTGAGAATGTCATACTTGAAGAGCCAGTCTTTAGTATTAAATACCTGAGGACCAACTCAGGTAATTCTGTTTCTTGAGTTAGTTGACATAATGTAAACAAATTAAAAATATACATATATTTATTTACATTACATTAAAAAAAAAATTATATATATATTTTTTTTTTTTTTTTTTTTTTTAGATTAATCTATATTAAAAAGATGAGGATAATATTTTTATAAAACTATTAATTTTTGAGAAAATTTTTAAATAATTTTTCCAGTGAAAAGGTTACAACCAGTAAATTTATTTAATATTTCTTTAAAAATAAAAATAATATGTTTGTTAGGTGTAGGTTAAAATAAAAAATTCTAAGTTTTAAATTAACACTAAGTTTACCATAAACTCCAATTTTGTAACAAATAAATCACTTATTTATAGTGATTTATAAAAGGAATAACAAAAGTATAAATTCTCAGTCAGTCAAGAAAGAAATTCATTAGTAATAGATAAATAAATATTAACCCTTTTTTTTTTTTGAAGATTGTAAACTCCCCTTATGTCCCTAAAGATACAGATATTTAGTTTAATAACAGCTTAATGCAGCATCATTGTAATTGATACAAGTAAAATTGTTTAAGAAAAAATTAAGTAATTAATTTTTATGTGATGACAAATTTAGAATTTTAATATCAAAATGTTTTATAAATGCAATATCTCACAATATAAAATAATTTAAATACACGCGCACACACATACAAAAATAAAGGAGTACAGCCCACAACATGCGCGCGAAATCACCGTAAGACATACGCAAGCGCAATGTATCAATTCGTCAGTACTTACACTTAACTATCGTTCCCCACCTTTTAAAGAGTAAAATCAGAAAGTTCCCCCTTCGACCCTCTATCTGAATAAAATTTCTGGGTATATAAGTGGGCTATAATAGCCTTTAGGGGAGAGGGAAAAGAGCGCGCGTGCGTGCGCGACGCGTGCGAGCGTCCAGATACGTCACATGGGGCAGACAGACTCCAGCTTTGCCCTCATCGTGACGCTGTGGCGCTAAGGCGCCTCCCCCATGGGTTCCAACAGCATCCCCAGGTAAAATAAAAATTAATTAATATTGTAATTAATAATAAATTAAAATAAAATATCCTGTTTATTTAATTTTGTGTTTTGCCATATATTTATATAAAGAGAGAGAGATAAAAATTATTATTAATGTTTAAACGCTTTAAAAACATAACAACTGATAACTAAAACATTAAATAATTTAAAAACAAAAAAAAAGTTTTTCTTCATTTTAATAAATCCTTTATTTATTAAAATTTAAAAGTTACGCATGCAATACGTCATGTATAGTTTTAAAAGTAAAATTAAGCGGTGCATATTAAAATAAAAACTGCGTAAAAAACTTCGTAAAAAAAAAATAATTTGGACGAAAATGTTACAGTTTAATTTTTTTTTTTTTTTAGATATTTGTTTATTAAGAAATATAAATACTGATAATTTATTAAATGATACATTAATGAGAAAAAATACAAAAACGCTTAAGAACCGTTAAAAAAATAAGAATGAAAAAATTTTAACTATACGTAAATTTTGATTATAAAAAAAAAATCATCACCTATAGATATAGAAGAATAAACTTTTTTTTATTATGCTCATTTTATCCCTTCCCCTCATTACACATTTATAATTATACGGACAGAGATTTAGTGGAATTATTATGAGTGGATATCCTTTATTTCTTGCTAAAAGGGAAAAAGCATAGAAATTTTTTACGAATGAAAAATTCCATGAATAATTAAAAGTAAATATAAATTAAATTAATAAATATAGACTATTTTGAAAAAAAATAAATAAAAACATATCTTTTTAAATTATTATTTATTTATTTGTTGAACAATTGGTTTTTTTTTATTTTAAGATCTGTTTTTGTATTTGTATTTATTTGCGTGAATTCCTTAAGAAGTTTAATAAAGAATTTATATATTGATTAATTAGAGGATTTTTTATTTTGTATTTTATTTCATTAATTGTTTAGCGTAACTCATCTTTTTATATACTTAATTTCATAGAATTTATGTACTAATTTAATTTAATAATTTAAAAAAAATAAAAATAAAATAATCTTGAATTTATTAATAATTTAAAATAAGATATTTTATTATTGACTAACGTTGTATTTTTTACCTGAATTTGTATTTTTCGAATTTAGAAATTTAATTTTTGTATTTTAAAAGAAATATTTACTTTAATATCTTCTTTTTTTTATTTATCTATTCATTTATTTTCATATAATAATTTACAGAATGGAATATTTTAACTCTGATATAATTCAAATTATCTTATTACATAAGAAATGCTTTGAATCGATATGATTTTACTTCGCGGGAATACTTGGAAGAAACTTTCAGAAGATGTTTTTGCACTGGAAACAGTACAAAAAAGGTTTTTTTTAAATAAAAAAAAAAAAAAAAGTTTCAAATGCTACTATCTTAATTCTGAATTGTACGGAATATCTGGTTGCAGTACACTTACAAATTGTTTAACCGTTAAAAAAAATAGAGTTCCTCAGTAGAAACTTTATGGTTTTTTTCTTTAATATATGTTCAAATGTTACTCTTCATCAAAGGAACGACTTCAATATGATTCTTTATATAAAATTTTCCAAATGACCAAACGGATCATTTTTTTATGATAAAAAACTACATTATAAAGTAAACGAATTGAAATGGTGTTTCTCTTGTTTTTTTTTTAATAATCATTGCTTAACATTAAGTTGTTGTAATGTAAAACGGCATATATAACCTGGATATCATTTTGATATAAAAAATATTTTTGTTCGAAAATTATTCTGAAAGATTAAGGTAAAAAACAATCCATATTTCCCAGCATTCCGTAGTGCCTAACTCACGCACGGTAATATATGCCTTGTCATTTTTTTTTTTTCAACAAAACGAAAATTTCTCGTGTTTACTTTTGAAGCGAATAGTTAGTAGTAAAAAGGCATTGAAAGAAAATTAAGTTGGTAAAACATTTCCGGAAAAAAATCTATTTATCAATCAATTAATCTATAAATCAAGCAATTCTTGATAGACGGGACTCTAGATCAATAGGATTTATATCTGGGAAGAGTAAAATAATAAATTCTGACCTGTTTTAGAAACTTAAAACGTTTTAAAAAGTATAAAGCCGTCTTAAAAATGATAGCCATAAAAAGTAAAATAAATTATACTAATAAATTTTTTAATTTCTGTTTTTTGAAGTTGGCTCCAAATTATTTTGTTGTTAGTTTTAATTTACATTAAAAAAATTGGATTTGTCGAATCCTAAATACTGAATTATTTAATATACTTTTATATTTATTATCTTTTTAAAGTTTAAAAAAGGTATATATTTTGTATTTCATATACAAAATTATTTAAAGTTAAATATATTACACCATGATAAATTCCATAAAAATAAGGAAATTCAAAAATCGAAGAATTTCATAAATCTTACCATAATATTTACCGCTACGCGAGATACTAGATTTCCACTCGATAAATAAAGTTCAACAGGTGATAACTCTATCTAAAAGTTATATTTCTATCTTGAAACATTAAAATAACATGGAGATAAAATGTATTTATTATGTTTACATTCTAATAGATCAGATTCAATTTAAAAAGTATCAGTATTATTATTTTGTTTGTTGAAATCGGTACACGACTCTATTTTGAAATATTTAATTGCATGAAATACGAGAAATGCAAGTCATGCGATTGATTATCTGACCCGTTCTATGAATTTAAAATTATATTCTTTACAATGACATAACAGAAATTAAATAGAAATAAATAACTAATGCAGCAAAAAAAAAAAACAACTGTTCGATCAAATTCAATTAAATAAGCTCGGTAAATTACTTTTAACCCAGTCAAACATTTTAGGTATATCTTAAAAAGAAATTCGTAAACGAACAAGTTTACAAGGCATTTCACATAAATATTAAGCTTTTTTTACGTACGAAAATACACATATGAATTGAAAGGCCAGTCCTCTGGGTGTGTGTATTTTTGCACTTGATTTTTTGCTTGGGATTTTAGGGTGTATATATTTTTAGCCTAGGATTTTAGATGAAAGGTCATGCTCACTTTTTTCTTGTGAAGGGGAAGTTTTTGCTATTTTTTATATAATTAGTTTTTTTTTTAATATTTGTGCTGTTGTTGATTTTCTATTTTATATGATTGGTAACCTAATGAACAAAATTATAAATAATAATGAAAAATAAAGCCCTTTATATATATATATATATATTTTGCTATAGAATTTACATGCAAGATATAATTTTACAAAGTTTAGACTTGACTTTAAAGATTGTCCTTTTACAATATTTTGTAATAAACAAATATTAATGCTCTAACATTAAAATAGAACAAAAATTCAGAAACAAAAATAAAAAATATATATATATATAAAACTGGATTAAAAAAATTTTTGTTTGAAAATTCAGTACGGTTTCTTCATTAAAGTAACGTTAAAAATTCTTTCCTAATATTATGTAAAAACCAGGTCATTTCTCAACTCAAAAATGCTCATTATTAACATCATAGTCTGATTAAAAATCAATTTTTTAACCAAACTTATGAAGGAATAATTCAAGGTGTTTTAGAAGATTTATAAAAAAAAGACACAAAAACGATTTGACTCAAGTCTATTCTAAGACGTACACAAAAAAATTAAATGTTTAGAAAATAATTATTATCTAAACCGTTTTCATTAACGTTTACTTTTTGTAAACCTCAATAAAATAAAAAATATAGCTAGACAACTCTCCCCCCAAGCCACTTTAACCTTATGGTTTAAGATGCAAGCTGAGAAAATCAGGGCTAGCTTGTTCAGATTTGGTTTCAAGTGCGAGAACCTTCCCTTCCGTATCAAAAACGTCAACATTTCCAGAAAGACAGCTTTTTTAGAAATATGAAACGTTTCCTTTTTACAGCCTCCCATTTTTGTACGATCATCTTTAAAAATTTACAAAATGGTCTGATGAAGAACCCGATAAAGAACTATATGAGAGCAAATCCACGGTAAAAAAATATGCTTCTGGAACAATTCTTCGATAGAAGAATAGTTCTTACTCATGAGTAATAGGCCTTATTCGAATTTCTTCGAATAAGGCCTATTACTCGTGAAACACCAGAAATTACTCGATAAGCGTTTCATCCGTTGTCCAAAGATCGAACTAAAGACATAGTCTCCGAATCAATCTACAAGGCAGTCCGTCCCAAATATAAAATAGCAAAGTTTCACTAGTATTACGTGTTCAGGCATCTTCTGGAAAGAACTATATATCCACGGATTACCCGACATCTGGGTAGAGTTGTACAAGGAACATCCTGTCCAAAGAGAATTCCACACAAGGAGCATCGGTCCCACTTATATTACCTGGGAAGACCTTTACCCAGGATAGGAAGAGCGTAATACTGATCGTTGGCTTTTCTTAATCGACCTTAATCTATATTTAATCCAAGACTGCTTTTCCTTCAAAAAACAAGCTTACATCTTTAGTGGCGTATGGAATTATGTAATTGTGAATTTTCTTCTTTTTTTATGTTTAACCTCCGGAACCACCGTAACGTATTACTTCAGAGGATGAGTGAGGTTATATATGAATGTAAATCAAGTATAATCTTGTACAGTCTCAGGTCGACCATTCCTGAGATGTCTGGTTAATAGAAACCCAACCACTAAAGAACATCGTGGTATCCACGATCTAGTATTCAAATCCGTATAAAAGTAACTGCCTTTAATATGATTTGAACCTTAGAACTCTCGACTTCGAAATCAGCTGATCTGCGATGATGAGTTCACTATTAGACCGATCCGATGGGTTAACTGTGAATTTCTATGCGAAACGATTCTATTAGGTTTGTCACATTTTAATATAATAATGATTATGCTAATGTTAAATTAAATCGATTGAATTTTAACGAATCAGTATCATTGTGGTGATATAATTATCAGCTTAATCCGAAATAGGAAATCTTAGTTTCTTGCCCGGAGTTTTACGACAATTGATGACAAAAAATTTAAACAAATAAAAAGCTGTCAAAGTTTTGAACGCCTTTAGTGGCTATTAATAATAAAAATTAAAAGAGTTTTCTCTAAAATGCTTCTAAAGAAAATCGAAATTGGTTTTATTTACGCATATGTATGAGATATCCTCCCATTTAAAAAAAATGAATTAAAAAAAAAAATTAATGTAATCAATGGTCAATATAATGTATAAAAATATTTGAGCTAAATTTAAAGAAAATCGGTTTGGTGAGTCTTGAGACATAAGCCCAAACGTAGTGCGACATTTACGTACATATTTTTGATATAGAAGAACTATTTAGATCCTAAAACGTAAAAATTTGTAAAAATCTCGATATCTCATTTTTGACAGGATCACCATACTTTCCTCTTTAAAATAAAACAGTAAAAAACATGCGACATAAACTAACACAAAAAATCCACAATTTTTAAAGTACGTAATTAATTTTCTTTGATTTTTACTTCTAAACCGCTAAATTAAATAATAATAATAATAATATTCTATTATGTCAAAATAATGAACCTTCTTCTGATTATACACTAATTACCACTTTATACTTTATGGCTTGAGTAATTAATCTGGTATATGGAAACTTTATACTGTACATTGAATTTTTTTTAAAATAAACTTATCCTAAGTAAACATTTATATAATCCCTTATTTACGTAATAAACCATTAGTTTCATATAATCTCCACCAAATAAAGTTTCCCATAAAGTTATATCCACCTAAGAGATGAGGGTTTGAGGTAGGGACAAACAAAAATAGAAAGGTTTTAATAAATTAAATTAAAAACAACTTCCTCACTTTTTTTTAAATTCATACGAGCATATAATTTTATTAATTACTTTATAACATGAAACCATGTTTTAAATATATTATTTTCTTTTATATAATCAGATATATAAGTTTTCTATATATTGACTTTTTATTCAACTTCTTGTTTTAACGTCCATAACAGTAAAAATTTGGTCGATCGACTTTTTCAACAATTTATTGTTAATGATTAAATATTATTGTAAAAAGATTATTTTCAAAAAATAATAACAATCCTTTTTTGTTCAAATTCATTAGTGTATGTTCGTAACATCTTCCCCATTATTTGTCTTTGATTGTGATCTTAGGTGTGCTATCAGGATTTATTTATATGTTTTTATAGTATGTGGTTGGAATTTTTTATTATACTTTATTTAAAAAATCAGCAATTGATCTAAATATATAATTATAAGCTGAAATTTTCACTAATTCCGCATATCATTTAACTCTAATGGATTCTGCAGTCATTTTACTTTTTTTAGAAAAGTAAAACTCGATAGAGTTTTTCGCAACTCTCTACGTTCAACTAATTCATTGAGACCAAAATAAACATATGTACATGCGTACATATGAAATGTGTCGCAGACACATTCTGAACTCACATCTCAGGATTCTCTTTCAACCGATTTCTTCTCAAGATTCAGGAGTTTCTTTTCACGATTTTTCGAACCGATTTTCTTCCAATTTGGTTCAAATAGTTCTATATATGGGGCATTGATCACATTATTTTTTATTCAATATTAATTAAAGGGGTGCAAGGGGGTTTATCGCGCAAAAAATACGGATCAGCTAGTATTTTACTCAGAAGCGTTTTAGAGAAAACTTTTCTTTATAAAAAATTTGTTACCTACAATACATGTTTTAAAATACATATTTTTTGTTCTTTTACATCATCTCCCTTTGATTTAAATATTTTTCAAGAATTTTTTTTAATGTAAAAAATATGTAACTTCATATTACATATCTTTTTAAATGGGTAATAAACACACTAAACTTTTAAATAAAACTTATAGAGAATTGAATAAAACAAACAAAGGTTAGAAAAATTTGAATTTTATTTAAAAACAATATAGTAGACTAAAGTGCATTAAATGAACAAAAATTATCTTGAAATTTTCAACACATTCCTTGGCACGCTTCTGTACTGCTTTTGCTGCTTTTTTTAGTTCTTCGGAACTGTTAGGTTCTCAGCCGTAATTCATCATGCTGAAAATTAATTCCACACGATAATGTATTTTTGCTTTGTATACGATATTTTTCATTCATCCTCAGATGCAAAAGGTGATAAGGCGATTTTGGTGGACAGGAATGTGGACTTCCACGACCAATCAGGGAAATGATGATTTCACTGATTGGAAACGGCACAAGAAAAGTCGGGATGCGTGCCACCGTGCTGGAAGTATAGTTTCCATCTTAACGGTAGAGGAAAATCTTCAAGCACCTGCGGTAGTTCTTCTGAAATAAAGTGAAAATAGAACTCAACATTAAACCGGCAAGGTAATATGAACGGTCCAAACAGCTGATTGTGAAGAAGGCCGCACCTTACATTGACGCTAAATCGGTGTTGAAAATTGCCTTCCACCATTTCATGAGCATTTACTTCTGCCCATGTAAGCTCATTACATAAATTGCTGACGCCATCTTGAGTGAAATTTTCCTCATCGGTAAACAAAACACATTTGTAGAATTATCGATTTTTATTCCACCAGTTGCAGAATTCCAAGCGAGCGGACCGTTCTGTGGATGTACCTATTGATCTGGCTGTTTATGATAAGGATAAAACTTGTTTCTTTTTTTTAAACAGAAACTTGTTTCTGTTTTACAAATGCGAAATTCTGATCCGCTTAGAAAGACGTCGTGTACTAACGCCTGGACTGCGTTGAACTGCATCGATAATAATCTCACCAATAACAACGTCGTGCTGGAAAGATCGTTCGTAGCTAATACGAATACTAGGTAGTGAACCTGTTTTCTGAAGATTCCGAAAAGTCGTGCTAACTATTTTGGGATCTGGACTCCTGCGTATTTCATATTCTACTGCAAGAGCTGTAGCATTACCGTAACACCCATCCAAAATTAATACCATATCAGCGTATTCCTCTGTTGTAAATAAGTATGGTATTACTTCAATTGTAAATCGATCGTTCAAACTAAAATTTGCAGAAAATATTCGCTAACGACAGCACAATTCAGATTACCCGATAGATTTAATTTACCTTACAGTTTGATTTAAACACTAAGAGTATAAGGTATTGTTGATCAGCTGTTGTTATTTTATTATCAATTTTGAAAAAAATTCAAATAATTTATTGTATTTCAGTCATTAAAAAAAATTTTTGTCTTGTAATTAACAGTTTTTTTTTTAATTTTTAACAGTAAATTTCTTTTTTACTACTTTTTCTCATCACTAAAAATAATTTGTTTTTGTTTCCATTAAATAAGTACATTTTTCACAAAATGTAGTAATGTACTGTTGTTTCTAAATAAAATTGTAATAAAAATTTAATATTATAATTCTAATATATTTATATATATATATAATTATAATCTAATTACATATATTATAATATATATATACTATAAATAATATAATTCTAAATTCAAAATAAAATTCGAATTTTTTAAACTTTTTTTTGTTTTATTCAAATTATGTTACACCATTTTGTTCAGAATTAAATTCTCTACAAGTTTTGTTTAAACGTTTTATGTGTTTATTTTACCCATCTAACAAAGTTATTGCAGTCAAAAATAAAAAAAAGACAGGGGTTTTTACCCCAATTTATTGATTTCCCTCCCAGATTCAGATTTCTGAAAAGAACTACTGAGATACGGTTCTGGGATCTATTTTAATCGATTTTTCAGATCAATAACTACAAGAAATCACTAATTCTGCCTGTTAATTAACGTCCTAAAAATTTCAGTACGACCTCATTTCACCAGGATAGCTGAATTCCGAGTGAAATCTTTCATTAGCCGTAATTTGCAAACGAAGCATTTTACGACATACGATTAATGAACTTTTTCCGTTATTTTCACGAGGTGAATTAGGTTATGAAAGTCTCGGGAGAACTGACGCGATACATTCTGCATATGAATATTTTTAGATAAGTTTCTCTTAAAAATTTTTTCACACCTTTAAAAATATATATTCTGTTTTTTTCTGTGCTCATCTCTTTTAATTTTTACTATTTATAAAAAAGTTTCTATGTTTTTCTTTATCAATGAACTATTAAAATTAATGAAGCTTTGGCCCCTATTGTATTATATTGTGAATTCAAAATGAGAAACAATTTTTCTCGTTTATTTCTATTATAATTAAGGTTCTCTTTTAAATTCCACGTAAACGGTTCACTTTGTATACTCCTTATCAATTATGGATAATATTGTGGAATTACCAGAGTAAAAATAATTACTAGAATATTACTTAGTTTATTATTAAATTTTTTTGAACACTGGGCAAGTACACAAGTAATAAATAATAATTAAAATAATAATAATAATTTAAAAAATAATAATATTAACAAAAATAATGAAACAAGAAATAAATATAAGAAAGAAAACCTTTTAAGAAATATTAAAAGCTTTTCACTTTTCCAAGTCATTAATATGCACGTATTTTATCGTATTTACTGAATGGCAATGGCAAAATGATCAATGATAACAGATGTTTTAAGTAGCAACAGGTGCTTCGTATTTCAACCAGATGAAATACGGTATTTACATTACTAGCACACAGTTTTGCGTTCTCTGTCATACTCAAAACCTCTACACTCCAGTGATTCAGTTTTACACGTGTGAGCGTGAAAAGAAGACTAAGGTAAAGAAAGAAGATATATAGACAGATAGATAGAGAGAAAGAAAATAGATAGATTGATAAATAGATAGATAGATAGATAGATAGATAGATAGAGATAGATAGATAGATAGATAGATAGATAGATAGATAGATAGATAGATAGATAGATAGATAGATAGATAGATAGA